>JZKD02S1742090.1:38141-48782 GCA_000966675.3 Picea glauca | reverse complement strand
TTCTAGTCTTTGTGAAAAGAATATTTCATTCCAAGAAACTAATATCCAACTCAATGATGAGGTAAATTTATCAAGGACTCTATTGCTCATCTTTATGAGGAGGTTGTACCACTTTGAAGTGATAATGTCTAAATCTTTGATGAGAATTAAGACTTAACACATAATATGATCTCCTACATCAACAATCGACTAAGAAGGACAGAGTTCATCTAGGACATGTAGCACCTCCATGTAAAAGAAGTGATTTGAAAAGTAATAAAGGTATGTTAGAAGATTGCATTAGGAAATTGCAAAGTTTCCTTTGTTTTTGAGAAGTATGATGAAGTTGTCAAGAAATGGATGCATTGTATTTTAATAAGTTCAAAGAAATGAATAATCATGAATTTCAAACACACATGAATGAATTGAGGGAGAGGGAAGACATGCTAGACACCTTGAAAAATGATATACATTTTTCAATACATCTTCTCATGCAAGAGTGGCTACATGTTTATCGTCTCTTGATTTTAAGCAGTGTACTAAATGCATTGGTGTCAAATTACTTCATCAAATGGGTTATACATATGGTGGACTTGGTAATTTTAGTCCTATTGAGCCCAAGATAAGACTAATGAGAGAAGATTAGATATTCTCAGATTTTGCCTCCATATGTCACCTTGATCCCTATATAGTTTTTGCTTTGTAGGAACCAGTTAATGCATCATTTGCTTCATCCATTACTAGGAACCACATCTTACCCCATATATTGATTTGTATACTAATGACATGTCAAATCTTGAATACATATTATCTTATCATTCTTTTGTGATTGATATGCAGGAACCACATCCTGCACCCTTTGATTATTTGATGCTAGATACTTTACCAATCATGTCTTGATGATATCGACACCCTTATCATAGAGAGATGAGGCATTCTCACTCTCCATTCAGGTATCGACACCATGATTACCACACATATTGCTATGATCATAGTGTTTTTCACAAATTGCTAGTTAAAAAGCATAAATGGTATAATGGGTTACCTTCTACACCTCATGTGGTCGGCTACTTACCACACTTGGTGGGTCTTAAGGTCCACATTAATGTGAATTAATACCTATATGTATCAAAGGCCAAGTCTCATTCATAAACAAACAAGCGATGGAAACACAAACCATTATCAATATTATCTTACGGGGTATTGTTGAGGCAAGGAATTGATATATCCTCACTCAAACATTTTTTAATCTCACTAGGCTAGGTGAGACAGGCGTGATTATTACCTTGGGCTTATAGGTTGTTCAAAAATATCAATCATCCCTTAAGAAATAAGTTCTTAGGCCTGATGCTATTATCAAATTTGTATGTTTTCTTGTAAAATTTTAAAATAGAAAAAGTGTTTGTAAATGAAATTTTATAAGAGTTAAATGAATAAATACAAGAACACATACATCTGAAAACTCAGTACACAACCAGTCTCAAATTGAAAAGAAATTAAAAAATGATTTTATTAATATCCTTTCTGAGTTACAACCAAGTTTTTCTTTACAAACCCCTGCGAGGATTTGGACCAAAATTAGACTTAGAAGTCTAGAATGTAATTTTGAATCATACAAAGACAATTGTTGTCTTAAAGAAAAAGACCAAGATTGAAAATAAATTGCATCAATCCAAGCTACAAATGCATCATAGTCTTGACTATGCAAAATAACATTAATCAACACTGAAACCAAATTCATAAATTCTAATTAAGTCTAAACAGATTATCAAGATAAATGAATGACCTTTTGAAGCATATTAAAATTCTATGCTTTTGAGTCCTTTCTTTTTGCCACCTTTAGAGTAACCCTGCTATCAACAACATGACTTAGCTCTCAATAAATTCAGAAATGAATGAATGAATAGAAATTCTCACTTGAGGCAAGAGAAAAACTTATCATAAGTATTTCTCTCTATTTTCTCTTGTCTTCTTTGTCCTTTCTCTCTTCCTTTTATTCTTCAAAAATTAGTTCAAGTGGTTCAACTACCTTTTGTTACTAAAGTTAAATATCTTTACTTAGATAGGACAATTTTATTTATGATAAGGGTAAACAATAATAATAGATAATAATCAATAGGTGGGGCCCCTATGTATTTATTTATTTTTAATCAACATTTTGAATACTCCTTATAACTCCACAATCATTTAGCAATATAAAATCAGCATCATGAAACATAAAACATTAATCTAAAATATTAAATCAACATCTACTTATATCTCCAAAAATAACATGATATTTGAGCTTTCAAAATAAATACCATGAATTTGTTGTCTATCCAAAATAGTATTAAATTCAAAGTCATTGTCTTAAGACAAAATCAAAATAGTTCAAGGAACTTCTTTTTAAAGAATTCTTCCCTTTCTTTGAGAAATTCTTCATATTGAAACTTCTTCTCTTCAAGATTTTCTATTTTTGTATGTGTCACCCAAATTGATTTCTTTCTTGCTATTGTTCTCTTTTGTTGATTTTAGTTTAGAGTGGGCAAATGAAGAGAAATTTCCAGTCCTGAGAGAGGTGACTTGTTTTTTTCCTTTATCCAATTGGGAATCATGAGGGGGAACTTTGTGCTATTTTGGAGGAAGTGAGTGAGCCATAGAACCAACTAAAACAATAGGTGGTGTTGTATACATAGGAGGTGGAGGAGGAAGAGGGGCATCACTTGGCCATTGAGAAATACCAGAGGGGGGCTTCACAATTGTTTTACCCCACCCATCATTTTTTCGGTTGAATAGAGGGCATAGGGTCATGCACAATATTAGAATGTGGCTGCAAAATCACATTGGAAGGAGCTGGAGGTTGGGGCAAAGAAGATTATCCTCCAAGGTTCAAGTGACCTGTTTGAATCAAATGATAAAATTTTAGAAAATCAACGTTGAAATGTATCGAAAACCTCATCTTATTATGCCTCCCAGGTTGCCACAATACATTAGGAATCCTTCCCCTTCTTTCTTTATCTCCCATATTTCCTTTGTTCCTTCTCTACTGCTATCTCTGCTGAAAAAAATCATCTATATGCCACCAACGTTTCATCAGTGCAAGGATTCTTAAAGTAAAATACAATTCATCAGGAGAAAACATCAATTACAATTTGTTGACATGATTCAACTATGGCTCTGAGAAACATCGTCATCAAGCATAAAAAGGGGGAAATGAATGGGGCAAGTGAAATTAAAGGAAGAAAATTTATCTCAGTGAACATCTAGCTTTCTATTTCCTTTCATTTGAAATCTGAACTAAACACTCATGTACATATGTTCAAGCCTCTTTTCTTTTAAAATATGAACATGAAAGTGCACGAGAACATATATTTTTATGACAGGGATACATGATAAAGGTGTGTAATTAGTGAAAAAATATAATATGATAGGAATGTGTGACACCAATTGTTCAATATCTTAACTCTATCAACCATGCCTATACTTATTTAATTATAAAAATAATCAATTCTCAAATCATTATCGTGCTCTATTTATCATGTTACTCAAACCATCCTTGTCATTCAAAAAATGTAGGTCACATATATCAGTTTTTCTCTTAGTTATATGGATAGTGGAGAGAAGCACATAAAATTGATTTTGTATGAGCGGGATTAAGGTAGATTAACTTATGGAAAATTAAATACATGTAGGAAATGTCAAGTCCATACAACAACCTTTTAAAAAAAAACACAACCATTATTTTTAAAAATGCCATCATATAAATACCCTTCTTGATTGGTAAATAAATGTTAAACTTCAAAGCGAAATGAAAGGCTCAACACCAATAATAAACTGATATGCATGTGTATATTCATGTTCAACCTTGCTGGAAATGAATATCAGAGATGGGTTTGACTTATTTTCCCTTTTTAAAATAACCAAGATGTGCCCGGGTTTGAGCATGGGTCGAAGAAGTATAACCTAGGTAAAACTGGAACAAAAGACAAGCCAAACAAAATGAAAACAACCAGAGCTCATATAAATCAAATTTCAATCGAACACCATTCCATGAATTTGATCTCAAGCCCTGTCAACTTGTGTAATATCATTAATGGGTCTTTCGATTTACCACAATTCTCATAAAGTTAGCAAGAATTTATTTGGGTTCGAAACCCTCACTGTCTTGCATGCAAACAACAGAGGCGAGCTCAACCCATATCTCAATGGTTCACCATTTCTCGAAATGAATAACATACATAGAATGGAAAATAAAGTATGAACAATGACAAATTGAAAACCAAGACCAAACTCCCATTTCCTTCAACAACCATCAATTATTCATTTTTATAAATTTTGTCAACAAGTATAATGTATATAGGATGACAGCAAGAAAAACCACTGAAACCAAATCACCATTATCACCCAATTTTCTCCAGGAACAAAAGATAAGGAAAGAGATACTTTTACACTCACGACTAGTCAAACAAAGCCAAAAACTAATTCATTTGTAAACAAATTTCATCTAAGAGATGTTGAAAAGTTGATGCACTTACCTTGTCCCATGGCGATTTTATACCAGTGTTGAAACAATTTCCACAATGACCAAGCATGTTTGTTCCTCAGGTGGACCTCTTTTCCACAGACTGAGCAATGAAAAATGAGCATAACCCTAGCTCCTCGAAATATGGCAAGGTGCATGTTGACTCAACATTAAATCCTACTTTGAATCGAAATAAATGCATGGCCAACCCATCACATCCATTGTCTCTTTAACATAGCCTATGACTGTATAACACTAAACCTCTACCATTCGTGTCATTAACAAGTCGCATCACCAATAAAAAAATATTAATTCCACTAAAATAACTCCATCACCGGAGAGCTTCCCCAAGTCCCATTTAATCAATTCCAAGTCTGGTTCGGTTTAACTGGCCACTGTCCCACTGGAATACTAGACTAACTATCCCACATAATCGTGAGTCTGATCTAGTTGATCGACCATCTGGCCACCAAAATACTAGATCACCGAGGAATATAAAAACTTTCCATTGACCACCGGCCACCGGGCCCAAAACACATCACAATGTGCCTGTAAATGTTTTCTTCAGTCTGGTTGATCTTGTTTATACTGCATCCACCCATATGTCAACTCACTTACACGTTGACTAGTCACCTACCGCATATTCTCAAAGTAATGCCTACATGGCGGGCTATCACTTACATCCAACAACATACTACATGTCACTTAAATCTTGTGTGCATTTAAAATCAAACCAATGTTTCAAACATTTTTTCCAATGAACTTAGTGCTTATAATATTTCAATGCAAACATAACCTTTTATTTGTAATCCTGTTGCATCATGGAAAAAATATAAAGTGGGTCCATTATATACCATATCCTTTTGCACGTAGTATGGATTTATAACAAGGCTTTTGTACATGCATTTAAACCTTCATATGTATATATGTAGTTCATGAAACCATGCTTCCACCCTTCATACCATGCTTCCATCATATGTATGTCAAACTTATATAGGTCATAAAAACTGTAAAGTTCATGAGTACTGAAAATTATCTTTAACTTGCATTACATATGCGATCATAAGAATAGGACATGATATAGTTTTCACATTCTATAAGTACCATGCTATCAAAATGTTGAAGTGTGAAGAGAAGTAATCATCATTGTCATGCACCGAACTGAAGTGCAACAACTATATCATCATCTACTCATGCCAAGAATCATACAAACCACATTTTTTTGAAGCTTTATCATAATATTGTTGAAATGCAAATATGTAAGTGTGCCGAGGAAATGCTTGAAAATAACTCTTTATATATTTTCTTCCAGGAAATATCACCTATTAATATTATATCATAAATAAATAAGTCTTGTAATCGTTTGGAGGATTTTATAATATGTGACACGATTTTAAATCAATGAATACTTTTATACATATACACATCTCATATACTTGGTTATCTTCTTATAAAATGTTAATCATTCTTACTTTAATTTTATTACATTAATCACACTTCAAGCAATTTATCATATGAAATTATAATAAATGACCATGTGTACCTTGGAAATATGGTAAATTACAACATAATTTACTTAAACTCTAATATATATATATATATATATATATATATGAAAGCATATGCATCCTATTTAAGAAAGTACACATCACAACATTAAGTAAGTAATGTATATTCCGAGTCTTAATAACCAAATTATTTCATTACATAAATAAATAACTTGCGTTGATAATCAAACACATCAATTCTTACTTTTAGACAACTACAACCAATAACTTCATTGTTGGCTTTTATCTATCTCAAAGTTCAACTTTTACGTACCTTAGAGTTCAAAAGGTAATACAAACATGATTTTACATTGGGAAGACCACATCAACTCTATTGCTAATACTAATTTATTTGTTCTACATCACCCCCACACACTCTTTGTCTCGACTCAATATTTACAATTTTGTTTATCATTACAAAAGGAATTTTTATGCCAATGCATTACAAGGGCACTTTACAAATGTGAGAAAAGGTGTGCTTATAAATTTAACCTCTTTTATTATCATATATTTGATTTATTTTTATTTTTATTTTATTTTATTTATACAATATATTTTTTTAGAGAAACTCATGAGGTACTTTCTTCCATTTTGAGGATGATATCCAAGGTAAACCATATTTTTCAAGGATTGAGATAAATCAATAATCAACAATTGATTCATGAAGAGAGAAAGCATGTCATTAAGTGGGATTTGAAGCCGGGTTGGGGAGAACAACAACTTTCTTCTAAGCCACTCGAGCTACACCCAGTGGACACTTACTTGAATTTTGTATTAGTAAGCATTTTCTTGGTGGTTTTTTTATTTTATTTTATTTCATTTATTTATTGGTGTTATGAGTCTAAGTCATTTCCTTGAGGTTATAACTAGCACACATATTGATACCTCCATGTTGGCGTGCAGTGGGCAGACCCTAGGTTCAACAATAATAAACCAAAAAAAGCCTTAGACACCGACCCTTTCGGCATTACCTGCAAGCAAGTGAAGTCTCACCCAATTCATCTAGAGGGGTTGCAGAAACCAAGTTTCTGCAGTGATGAGGGGAAGTGAGGCATCCATGATGACCATAGTATGCATTATTCATTCATATACTATGCACACAGTTTCCATTACTTAACATTCACTTATTCGTCATGTGCACGAAACTAATCTATGACAGATTCATCTCATCTACTTATTTCTCATATGTGCTAAACCATTAGATCATCTAACACATGCATATTACCCATTCATCATATGTGCACATTAAACAGAATAAGCAAACACATCATAGCATACACATCAGAACACAATGTTTAACGTGGTTTACCCCAAAAAGGGCTACGCCCTTACATCAGTTGTGCATGCGCTTACAAAAGGGTACATCAATTAACATTACCCAAACCTACCTAGCCATTCTGTTGCAGTGCAAACCTACCTACCAAAACTTCAGTCATAATCCAACATACTCAAACACTTAGCCAAAAAATTGAGCACAATCATCATTAACTCTCTTCGCCCCTCCAAGACAAAAACTGAACTAAATTACTTCTACCCAAAAACCCATTACAATTTATAGCTTTACAATAGGGCTAAGCCTGTTACAATATGGTTACAAAGTGGACATAATGTCCCAAAGATCATAACTTCTTTCCGCCTTTTGCATGTTGAATCCCGAAAATGCTCCAACTAATTTGTGCACATGCTACTCCTTAGCCAAAATGTTGCGTGATCCATTCCTGCGCGATTCCCAAGACTTATCCAAAATTTCCTACTCCAACACTCCAATTCTTCTATTTTTTGAATTTACAAAAGGCGCCTCCCTCTACATTTGCAAAATTGTTTTCTTCTCACTATATGCCCTAATGATGGGATACATGTTCAGAAAAAATGCATTGGTATGAAAAAATTTCACACAATGATAGCCAAAAACCACAACAAAGTGTCCATCTATGAAAGTCTACATTCTCATATTCACTATATTTACTTGCTTGAATCAACTACAATGATATCTAATCTTTAACAATTTAGCAGTATTTTTGGAAACCTCTATTGAACATCATCTAACACTCATTTTCTATTATCTATCTTTTTAATTATTTTAGGATTACTCATATTGCCTCTATAATTTTCATTTCCCTCATTGTCATATGATATGTCCTCGAGGTAAAAAAGATACCTACACATCTTTACATTTATTTTGAAAAGTTTCTATTGACTACAAACATATTATGTTGCAACAAATTTCCATTCTCTTTTTTTACAATCTTTAGCATATATTCCATTCTCCCATTTATTCATTAATTTCTTAGAATCAATTAGGACTCATGTTATTGGACTAATCAGTAAGTGCGGACACAAAAAAATCTCCCTAACTTCCACAGGAAACTAGAACAAAACAGAACATAATACACACTTCACCTTAAATTTCATTATCATATGAACTAGTTTAGTGAGGTACAAGTGACATACCTTTTAAACGACGCTTGATCCTTGCTAGATCCTTGCTAGTTTCGTCCTTTTATCTCCTTCCCTGAATTTGCAGAATAGTAAGCCTATCTAAGAATCACAAACCAACAAAGAGGGAAAACAAGGATATATGTATTCTAATGAAGTATATGTATATGATCAAGGAATTATACAATAGAAGACGAGATGATTTTATAGGGAAGAAATGTATTACTGTATTAAATGAAATAGAAAGTGGATAATACAATCCATGCCTTGATGTTGCAAGGTCCCCTTTCAATGGCTCTTTGCTTCAACACACACACCTTTTCTCCAATGCCTGGAATGAAGAAGATAGATAATCCAACTTAAAGAACTAAAGCAAATCTCTCAAGCATAATCTGAAGTAGAACTCTCCATGCAAATATTAGCCTATTTAACCTTAGAATTTTCCATAAGAGATCTCTCTTTATATAGTGTGAAAGAGAGATGGATTAGGATATTAGGATGATCCCACCAAATCAGATAAGCGAGTAAGATCCAAACTGATTGGAGGCCACCTCATCTTCTAGAAGGTTCCCTTCTAGAACATTTGTGAAATTTGACTTTTTCTATGCTTTAAGCATCATTGCACCCTATGCACAAGCAGCATGCGATGACATCGCAGTCCAAGTTAAGGCAAAGTGTGACGATCAAGCATCGCCACACCCCATGCATATGGTAGGGTGTAACGACCTTCCTTTATATGTTTTTTGACAGAGGAAAACAAATCACTTTTCTCATGGAGAAAGTCTTCTTTTAATATTTTCAGGGAACATGAACACATGTTTTCAGTTGACCACTGAGGTGACCAAAATAATGTGTAACAAAATGCCCCCCAAAGTACGAAGCTGAAACTCATGACAGCTGAAATACTTTGTAGAATGTGTGTCGAAAACAAGGAGCGCATCGATCGAGAACCTGCAAACAATAAAGCATCTGCATAATAATATACCATTTTTTGAGGTAGGAATTCTCATGCTCAGATTACAAGTGACTCTGATCATAAGTTTCAAGTGAGTCATGGCCACTAAACATACATTGTGGATCCATGTCATCATGAGTCGGCATAGCCACTCGGAATACACTGTGGATCTATGCTCTAAAATAATTCAAATTCAGACATAGCCACGAGAAATACACAGTGGAGCTATGTGTCAGTACAAATTCATGAATACTCCATCGCAACCTGGACCAAAATGATAAGATTCAGGGTCTTCATTTCCATAGTCTCTAACTACAAATCTATCCATGTGATTACAGGTGTCTAAGTCGAACATGGTAGAAACTACTTGATTACCGGTCATTAATGAAAACCGTTAGCAAGTGCAAGGGAAATCACCATTGATGTTAATGACTCCTAAGGTACCCTAGTACAATCCAACGAATTTGAATAAATGAGTTGAAGTCGAACACTCTATAGAATCTTCCAATCATGGGTCAATGATGTAAACCCACTGTTGAAAGCGAAGAAACTTGCCATTGAGGCATGTAGGCTCTAAGGTACTAAATGATTTCTAAGTCTTGTTCCCAGATAATGAGTTGAAGTCAACAGGAAAAGAATTGTCACAGGAGGGCCTTGATGTATCCCCCATCTATGACACGAAATATGTAACATATTTGAGGTAGATCAGAGTATGAAGTGATTCGGAACTGACTCAAGGAAGGCCGACATGGTAGAAAATTTATAACTGCATATGGTCGACTTTATAGAAGGCTTGTTTAGGTTGGACTTGTTTTGAACATATGAACGAAACAACAATTGTCTTGGTAGCATTGACTCAAGGAGGACCCAACATATGAACTTGTGGATGGTCAAACAAGAGACAAATGGATTTCCCAACCCGGATACAATGATGAAAGGGGGTGTCATATTCAAGAGTGACTATTACTGCCACTAACACAAATACAGAGACACATTTATTTCCTAATTTCCCCCCACCATTTCTAGCGAGTACCTCTTTATTTTTACACAAGATTGATGAGGATAACATATGATTGTAGATGTAAGCTCATCCTTCGGACGAGTCCCTCGTGTTGGAAGATTGGTTGTTGTCATTGATGTCAACCCTAGTCATGGGTTTTGGACCGCAAGATTGATGAAGGTATTTGGACATGAAGGAAAATTCACATGCAGATACAACACCC
>JZKD02S1742090.1:18547-35123 GCA_000966675.3 Picea glauca | reverse complement strand
GAAGCATTATCAAGTTCTATGTGATGATTGGTTGATGGTGATGATTTAATGTAAAGTTTTATTATCTCTCATATATTATTGGGTGGAAGGAAGGGGCAAGGATGGAGAGTTAAAACCTCTCTTGATATTAGAGGATTGTATCTTCCTCTTGGAGGTTTATCCCTCCCTTTACATTTTGAAGCTGTAGCTACCTTTGGAAGTCATTACTTCCCTTGAACAACAACTATTGATTATTTCTCATATATTTTGAATGGTGTATTGTGGTGTATTGTGGTGTATTGGTGTAACTCTTATACTATTGTTCATTGTTCATTGGATATAGTTGAATGGTTTAAGTATAAGTTGAAAAAGGTTTTAAATTGTACTTGATACTGATTCACCCCCCTCTTAGTATCAACACATCAGAGTATGTTTAATGAACCCTAAGAAGGACTGGTTCGATCCCATATGGGTCTTTCGATGTTTTTTTAATGAGTCCAAGGAAACAAAACTCAAGGGGTTTTCAATTTTAGAGAGTCTGAAAAACACTTAAAGAGAACTCCATCGGGTCCTTTTTCATAATTTAGTCTGATGAGACTGAAAAATAGATAACCTACTACTCATCAGACGTTTTCTTCAAATACTTTTACGAGCATGAAAAGAACAAGGTCACTTGACCATCTTTTTATGTTTAGAGAGCTTGAAAAGATCTTAAAGGATACTCCACAGGTTTCATTTTTCGTATTGACAATACGAGTTCGAAAAAATTACAAAATACTACTCGATTACATTATCATGGTTTCACGAGCGTGAGAAAGAATTAAGACTCTGCTCGGAGTTTTTCCTGAAAAACCCTAAAAGGATCTGTACATGCAAAAAATATACAAAAACAGACCAAAAGGGGTGGACCCTTGTTCCAACGTCTTGTCTCTAGACCTTTTAATCTGCAAAAGTCAACACTTGCCAAGTTTTTAAGACTTTAGGGCATGGATAAAATATAAAAATAATATAATTTTGCAAATAAAAAGTGATAAAAGTCAATAAAATAGGCCAAAAACACCATTTTACCATTTCATTTGCAACTTTACCCAAATAGTGCTCCAAATCCCTTTTTCTCCTTGAATTTCAACTGTCGATTGCGGAGCATGTGGTAATCTTCTTCTCCTTCATCTTTTCATGATTTCAAAATTTGTTCTTATTGGTGAAATTTGTGTGTTGGGTCAACTTTTTGGGGCTACCTACGCGTTGAGATCGTCGTAGGTGCCCTATATCATGAATTGCGAGGATCTAGGATCATCACAAGTGACCCTATAGGCAGGGTGCGATGACATCTCTTTGCAAGAATGTGTAGCCCTACGACGACCACAACCAAAAATTTAAAAAGACAAACCTAACTAGAGAAAACCCCCAAGAAAGAATTTACGTTTCTAATCTTATCTTATTGTTCCTTGGAAGGCTTTCCTTGGTCAATATGTTGGAGTGGTGTGAGAGAGAGAATGAAGAAGAGGATTACTTTGTTGGGAATGACTCGATGACAGTTATGGCTCTAAGGCAGTGTGGGTTACTAAAATTCTTCAAGATTCAGGGCATGAGAGCTCAGTTGAGACTACTAGAGTACTTGGTTCACATGTGGGATGTGAATGAGTAGGCATTTCATGTGGGTGTCCATACACTCAAAATATCTATAGAGGATATCTATTTCCTAACAAGGTTGTCTTGTTGTGGTTCATGGGTGTCACTTGTAGGTAGCAGGGGCGAAGTTGAACCTATGGATTACTATGTTCACCACCATTGTGTGCCAGGTACCGAGAAACACAACGACAAGGTAGTCATCGGGGATGCTCGAGATCTATCGTTGCAGAGTATCATTTACACCATTACTCACAAGGAAGGGAGTGTAACTCCCTGTATGGATTTGCAAATCCATTTTCAGTATGAGATAGAATTCATGGAGCCCAGGGTCTTCAATTGGTGTGAGGGGGTCCTAAAAACAATGAAGAAACAAATTACCAAGTGTCGAAATGGTCGGTTAAAGAAATTTGGATATGGGTCCATTTTGGTGTCCTTCTTTCTGGAGAGGGTTCCTTTCCTACATCTACAGGTGGAGTGGGGTATACCTGCTCCACAGGATCCACGAATGAAGAGGTGGGTAGATCTTGTGGCTCGCCATGGTGGTGTTCCCATCGTCAAATATGATGATGTCTTCTTCCAATGGCTGAGGAATCAACTACTCATGGTGGAAGATTATGCGTATGCTGGGGTAGATTTACATGGAGATCCATATCTAGCTCTTCCTGATGGGTCCCAATGGGGGGACATAGGAAATAAGGATTTTTTTTGTTTATATAATGTTTTTGATATTTTAATGATATAAGATGTTTTTTGTGTTATTTATCCGATGACTAATCAAGTGCTGTCAACAATGCATATGCGGGCCCTTATCGTCTTCCAGGATCATCTCCCATTCAGAGGCGTAGAGAGAGGGGTTTTGTAGCAGGGGTTGCTGCCACAGATCTCGAGGCTATAGAACAGAACTTGGAGGGATTGACCATCCATGTCCCTGATGCCACGGTGGATGAACTTCCTAGGCACTACCAATGCCACACAGTGGGTGTGTCTGCATCTATCGGTCGACTGCTCCATAGAGTATCACGAGCAGCTGCTTGTTATAGTGAGCATCATCCTTGATGATTTTTGTACATGAGCTTCACATTTTTTATATTTTGGTCTTCAGACAAAACACTTTTTGTAAACTTTTATCATTATAAATATAAAGTTCTTACTAGCTTACTTGTTTTTGTAAAAAGTGTGATTGGATTTATAAATGTCTCAAATGTTTGTCTAACACATAAGAATTCATCTGTGAATTTCTTTAGACATTTAGGAAGGTGTTGATATTCAATGTAATCAAAATGTCGTTCCAAGAGGTGAATTCGTAAATATACCTGTAACAAAGTAGGACTTCAGATGGAATAAAAATTACTCAACCGTAGTACTACTAACTATGAATCAATTTGTACAATAAGATCAAGGATTCCAAGTGAAATGACGTCAGTTAACAACTCGATAATTGCATTGTGTTCCGCGATATTTTTAGTTGCATGACCAAGGCAAACACCAGGTAGACTGATCAATTCATCTGTAGGTGCATAGATTTCCCAAGAAACATATGCTAAGTTTTGAGTATTGCGACTAACGCCATCAACGAAGCTGATATAGGGTAGCGAAGACACTGACATCTGGAAACCAATCACAATGCAATGTAAGCAGCCGAAAGGTGGAACCAAAAATGAAAAAGCACACAAGAGTATGATACACTAAAAATACACAACACTCATGTCAAAATGATTTTAAGCATAGTACTTCTTCAAGTAAATCCTATTTCTGGGTTCACTCAAAGGAATTCTATCATAATCTAATAGCTCATAAGCCCCTTTCTCCAACACTCCTTTTACAATATAAGGACCCCGCCACATGGCCTCGAATTTACCAACCCCTAGTAAATCACGATCTTGTTCGTAAAGGTGAACTAGATCACCTTCAGAAAATACATGTGGTTTGACATGCTTGTCATATTGAGCTTTGACACACTTTTTCTGAGTTTCAATGACCAAGGAAACATCACGACGGGTTTTGTCTAATTTCATCAAATACAAAAGACATTCCTCTTCGGTTGAGGTGTTAGGGAGAAGTTCGAAAACTAGTTTCAAAGATGGGATTTCACATTCAATAAAAAAAAATGATTCAATACCATATACTAACTGGAAAGGTGTGAACCCTGTGCCAGACTTAACGAATGTACGATAGGCCCATAATGTCAAGAAGAGCATTGTGTACCAATTTGACTTATGAATTCCTACCATCCGTCGAAGCATAGTAGTGAGTACTTTATTGATTGCTTCAACTTGGCCATTGGCCTGTGGATAATAGGGGGTTGAGTTTTCATGTCGAAGACCCAACTTCTCAGTAAGTTCAGACATCATGAAGTTGTGAAAATGACTATCGTGATCAGTGAAAATGGCTTGAGGGACACCAAATCTAGTAACGATGTGATTGGATATGAATAATGTTGTAGTTTTCCCGATATTATCAAATGTAGGCATCGCCTCGACCCACTTAGTGAAATAATCCATAGCTACAATAATGTATCCATTCCCCCCGATCAAGTGAGGGTTACATTTCATGAAGTCAATACCCCATTTATAAAATGGACCACCAAAAACTACAGGGTGAAGAGGAGCAGGGTGAGATCGGATCTTATTTTTGTAGGTTTGACAAACGTGTAATTTATGGATGGAAATAATGCAATCCTTAAACAATGAAGGCTAAAAATAACCATCTCGTAAGATATTTTGGGCAATGGCATACCCAGACATATGAAAACCACATGCTCAAGAGTGACATTCATTCAAAGATTTTTCAGCTTCATCGTAGGTGAGACATCGTCAAAATATGGAATCAATACCACGGTGGTAAAGGGTATCACCAAGAATGATGTATTGACAGGCTTGATACTGGATACGACAACGATCTGTACTAGAAATATCAGGCCGAAATTTTTTGTTCTGGAGATAAATGATGATATATCTGTAACATATGTCATCAAAACTTATCATAAAAAGAGATTCATCAGGTAAGGAATCCACTGCCAAAATTTCTGTTTTAGTAGAGGGAAGGTCACATATCAATTCAGAAAAAACTAAAGACTTCTTTGACTTGGCGCATTCAAACTCCAAATCAAACTCCTAGAGAATAACTATTCATTTAGAGTACTTGCCCCCCAACAGTTTTCGAGTAAGGATGTGTTGCATGGGGTTGCAATCGAAAATGATTGTGGTTCTGCGTAATAAGATGTAGTGACGAAAATGTTGAACAACTTCCAAGGCTAATTTCTCCACATGCAAATATTTGGTTTCGATGGTCGTGAAACTCTGACTCAAATAGTATATACCATGTTCATCGTGTGAGTCATCCTCTTGGACTAGAACCATAGCAATGGTAGAGTCCAAAGCAGCTAAGTACATGAAATAACCTCGACTATAATCAGGTGGAAACAACAGTGGTGTACGGGTTAAGGTGAGTTTCAAAGATTCAAAGGCTTTGTTGGCAGTGTTGTCCCATACAAAATTGTAACCTTTCTTGAGAAGTTGAGTAAATCCTTTCATTAACTCAGCGTATTTGGGAATGAATCGACGTAAAAAGTTTTCCTTCCCTTGCAAACTTTGGAGTTAGAGTAGTGTGGAATGAGGAGGTAAATTGAGAATAGCCTCAACCTTCAAGGGGTCTACCCTAATCCCATGTATAGACATGATAAAACCAAGAATTCGTTCGGATTCCACAAAAAAAACATATTTGTGTGGATTCAAACGTATGCGATAATAACAACAACGTAGAAAAATGACATGTATATGTGTCGGGTGATCTTGACGACGCATAGAATGCGCCGATAGATCATCTATATTGGGTTGTACTATGTGATTAATGTCGTAAAAATCAAGTGCGCTGAAAAGTCGCACCAACATTTTTGAGACCAAAAGGTAGTTTCTGGTAGGTAAAGGTTCCTCAAGGGAAAATAAAAGTAGTCTTATCTTGATCTGCAGACAAAATATTGATTTGATTATAGCAGGACAAACCATCCATCAAGGAGAATATTTCACTCTCGGCACAGTCGTCAACAATCTGGTCAATGAAAGGGGTTGGATAATTGTCTTTGGGACAAGCTTTGTCTATATCCATATAATCTACACAAACGTGGATCATGCCTTGTTTCTTGTTAACTAGAACAAGATTGGACACCCAATCGGTCAAATCCACGAGGTAGACAAAGCCAGCTTTAAGAAGTTTTTCAACTTCAAGCTTAATAGCAACAACTTTATGTGGATGTACTGGGCGAAGTCTCTGTCAAACAGGTTTAGCATCCGGGTAAGTCTTAATCTCATCCAATACAATATCAGGATCAATACCAAGCATTATTCATAACTCTAGGAAAAAACGTCACAAAATTCTTGGAAAAAGGATTTATAAGTGCGAACCTCATCAATAGAACATGAGGCACCGATATGAACATTTTCTATGACTCTGGTTTTAATCAATATGTCAATAGGAATGGTAGGTGAAATATTACTCAAGTTACCCTCATACAAAACATTGTGCGTTGATTCAGGAACAAAATAAATAACAACAACGGTAGCCAGAGTTGAAATCCGTTGGTAACTCTCTATGGTCTCATGTTCTAGGAAGAGGATAGAATGATGATGCCCATTGTCCCATGGAGTATATTCCATAGACATGACCGTCATGATCATCTCATCAGTAGGAAAGATCACGCGAAATGGATCAGAAGATGTATCACCAAGAGAAGGAGGAGAAGGAGTTGTCGATTGGATAGCTTGATAAGCTGATTCCACTTGACTTAAAGGCATTCAGTCGTTGTAATGAAGAAAGTCACCAGAGCTAGGTACCATCCATGGGTCATAAGACTCAGGGGTTTCACGAAAAAAGGTTGATATCATGTTAATCAAGGCGACAAAAGGAGGAGGAATATCGGGGGTGGAATAGGAAATGTACCCATCAAGGTTGAATCTTTTAAAAGACCCATGCCGACATTCTCATAAACAGGAGGTGTTTTTGAAATAAAAGGTACGTTGCTAATACATGAATCGAAATTAAAGAAGGCCAGTTGATCAACAATAATGACTTTTCCTTGGTGTGGAAAACGTAACACACGGAAAATAGTAGAAACAACTGCATGCATGGAATCAATCCAGCTACGACCAAGTAGAAGGTTGTAATCGAGAGGTGCATCAAAGACCTCAACCTCAACATTAACCGCCTTACCTTCTAACATAATAGACAATGAAGGAAGAACACCATAAGGTTTAAACCCTACACCATTAAAATCTTTAAGAGTATTGTGCGACTCGATAAGGGTGGGAGAGCCAATAGCTTTCCAACAAGTGATGGACATGACACAAGTCGAGGCTCCTTCGTCAATAACGGTTCGAAAAATATTCTTATTTTCCACAACAAATCAGATCTGAAACGCTAATTAAGAAGGAATCCTTGGAATATGATCTTCCAATTAGTATCGATAGGATCAATTCCACCAATATCCTTTAACAACGCCTTCCATTGAGTAGGAAAACTTTGAATGACTTTGAGAGTCGACATCGTAGAGGGTGCTTGCACAAGGTCTTCTACAATACTGTAGTTTTGGGAAACACGTGTGTGAGGATTAAATAAGGAATTTTGAACAACGCCCTTGGGAGGAGGATGAAGAACTGTATCTAGGCCCGGTTGTTCGATATGAAGAGGATCGTTTGCAGGTGAAGTTGGTGGAGGAGGTTGAACCAGCGGAGGTGGTAAATCATCAACTTTTTCTTTCAAAGGAGAATAATCTTTGGCTCGAGTTGCGACTGAAATTTCGTTCTTCTTGTAGTCACTAGTACACATCAGTACATAATATGTGGTAGATGGAGAAGGTTGGTCATGAATGACCAATTGGGCCTGCTACTGAGAAGGAAACGATTGTGACAAGACGTCGTGATTCGGATTATTTTCGGCACAAAATGAGAGTGGAGATACAATAAATAAATGCACAGAGATATCACAGATATCCAATAATATAACATAAATGTATCATAGATGCAACCATAAACAAAGAGATACAGTAATACACGATATCCATTAATGAAATAAATGTACAAAAACTGTAAAAATACAGAGTGAAAGACTCGCTAGAATGGTGGCGTTTATCTCTGAGAAGAGATGTGACAGCTACTCGCATTCGCAAAAAGATGATTAAAATGAGGCTCTAAAGGCCTTTTTACAATAAATAGGAATGCCAAAAACCCTAGACATCCAAAAACCTAACCCTAGGAGATAAAGCGCCAAAATTCATGTGGGCCCCATTTGGGTAAGTTAGTGCATCAACTTCCCGAGGTCGTAACTTTTGCATACGATCTTCGTTTTAGGCGTATGATAGCCCGTTGGAAAGGTATTGATGAGGAGATTCATTTTTGGGGCTCAATTATGATTTCAAATATCATTGAGAATCTCTATCCTGAAAATCCTTCATTGGGGCCCTCAAAATGGCCCTGAAAGTTAAAACTGCTAAAAATAGTAAATTGCCAAAATTGTCAGAAAACTGTTTTGAGCCAATTGGAAAAGGTGGGTGGCCACCGATATCCACCTGGATCAGTCCTCCTTCCTTAGGAAGAAATGGTCTCCATTGTGTTGAGTTCCCTGGGGAGAGGGAAAAGCATTTGCTGAATCTGCATCTTGGTGAGCTGCTTGCCTTGTTGGAGACGTCGCACTGCTCAGTTTGTGGAAGTTTGTCACAAACTTGTTGAGGCTGAGGTTGTTCAACAAGTCTAGCTACATGAGGGGATGTTGTGAGAATGAATCTTTGCGCTTTGTTGCAACCTCGTCGACCTGCTTCTGTTGGATAGAAGGTGATTGGGGCGAGGCTATAGTGGTTGCAATGTCCTTATGTTCCCCTTTTCAACAAATTGTGAAGAGGCTGAATTTTGTAGTATGAGATACTAACTTGTGACACTTTTTTGGTGGAACAATAGTCGGAACTACCTCTAGTATTCTGTAGAGATGACCCCCTAGAGAAACAATGACACTACGGGGTCGAGACTCATAGACAACATGGCATCTCCACATATATGGTTGGCCCAAGAGGACATAACAGACATCCAATGGGGCAACATCACATAATATCTCATCCTTGAAGAGTTGGATGTTGTATGATAATCAACATTGTTGGTTAACACGGAGATCTCATCCTTGGCGAAGCCACCCGATGTTGTATGGCTGCTGGTGTGGTGTTGTCGACAATCCCAACTGTTTGATGACCTCTGCTGAGATGAGGTTCTTCTAGCTTCCACTATCAACAATAAAATGCAGTGGAGTCCCCTTCACTCACATCTGTGAATGAAAAAGGTGCTCCCCCTCTTTAGGATGTGTTGGTTCTTCTGGTTGAATTGTTGCAGTCACGACATTAGTAGTGGGGTTTGCGTCAATGATTTGTTCTTTACCAGTATTTTCAGAATCAGATTTTGAATCAGGGTTCGGCTCCTTGTCTTTGATCTAGTCCACCAATGACTATTTTGAGCGACATTCATCGGTGTTGTGTCAGGGGCTTTTGTGGAGATCACACCATTTTTCGATGTCCTTCTTTGTCTTCCCGTGACCCTTCTTTTCCTGTGGCTTGGATTGGTTTACGGGAGACTTTTTTCTAGAGTCGTCTTTGTCATACTTTGGTTGTTGTGGATTTTCATATCCGAACTATGTTTTTTCTGGTGCTTTAACTTTTGCTCGATTGTAATCGTATATCGATAAGCAGAATCGAGTGATGATATGTCCATAAAATCCATTTTAGTTTGGATGTATCTGTGTAGATCCCTGCGGTATTTCAGAACCAAATTTCACTCAGAGTCTTTGATACCCAGCTTGGTGCGCAAGGTATGGAAGGTATTGGTGAATTCTGGAATTTCTTGACCCCTCTCTTGCTGCAGTGTGGTCCATCTCATGTACTGGTCCTCATAGTTTCAAACAAGGTAATATTGTTCCTTTATCGCATCCACAAAAAAATTGTTTGACATGGTAATCTTCCCACCAATGTTTGACATGAGGGAGAGCTTTAAAGAGTGCGAAGGTGATTTTTTCTCTGTCGGAAAAATTGTGAACAAAGAAATACCCTTCTAGCAGGTTTAACCATTTTTCTAGGGCTTCTGCATCTATCTGTCCTTCAAATACAAGAATATCAAAATTAACTTGTACCTTGAAAGGTGAGGTGCTTCCAAAGTAGCCGCTTTATGAAGATGTTCCTGTTGCTATCGACAGGCATTGAAGGATGTGGGAAAAATTCTCCATCATTTCGTCCCTCTGTCACGTGAGAGATTGCTCAAGCAACATACTAATAGGATCGTCTGCTCCATCATTTTTCTTTTATTCCACCATTGAGGGTTTCTTAGGTGTGTGAGAGCGATTTTCCTCAAGAGAGACAATCTTGAGACCCAAATTGCTATACTCGAACCTCGTCGGGGACATGCACTGAAAAACAATCAAGAGCAGCTTGCTCTGACACCACTGATCCGGATTATTTTCGGCACGAAATGAGGGCGGAGATACAATAAATAAATGCATAGAGGTATCGTGGATATTCAATAATATAACATAAATGTATCATAGATGAAACCATAAACACATAGATACAGTAATACATGATTTCTATTAATGAAATAATTGTACAGAGACTGTAAAAATACAGAATGAAAGACTCGCTAGAATGGTGGAAGTTTATCTCTGAGAAGAGATGTGTCGGCTACTCGCATTTGCAAGAAGATGATTACAATGAGGCTCTGAAGGAATTTTTACAATAAAATGGAATGAGAAAAACCCTAGACATCCAAAAACCTAACCCTAGGAGCTGAAGCGCCAAAAGTCATGTGGGCCCCGTTTGGGTAAGTTAGTACATCAACTTCCCGGGGTCGTAACTTTTGCATACAATCTTCGTTTTAGGCATATGATAGCTCATTAGAAAGGTATCGTCAAGGAGATTAATTTTAAGGGCTCAATTATGAATTTTAATAACATTGAGAATCTCTATCTCGTAAAACCTTCATTTGGGCCCTCAAAATGGCCCCGAAAGTTAAAACTGCTAAAAATAGTAAATTGTCAAAATTGCCAGAAAATTGTTTTGAGCCAGTTGGAAAATGTGGGTGGCTACCTATATCCACCTGGATCACGCCGAGTGTAGGAGGTGTCCCGGTATCTTGCAGGAACTTAGTAACCTCAACACGTTGTGGACAGTTTTTTGTATAATGATCCTCAACATAGATAAGGTAAGGATAACGAGGTTTGCGCTTATCTTTGTCATCAACAGGTTTTTTTTGGGGTTTCTCATATTGTTGATTATTATTTTTGTCCTCTTTATTCCTACCCTTCTCTTTCTTTTTATTTTGATTTTTACCGGTAGGTGTAGATTGAACTGAATTAACTTCAGAGGTTTTACCAGGGGAAGGAGTCGGATTAGGAGTATTTTGTACATTAGAGGTAGTAGACTTGGGATTGGTATGACTGGCTTGTTTAGACTAAGTCTCAGTATGAAAAATTTCAATCACGCCATCAACAACATGAGAAGCTACTTAAGTTGTTGGGGTAGGATTCGTAGAAGAACTAGGAGCATCAGGTATCAAGTCATATAGGGTGCCCATTTGAGAATAAACGAGATCTAGATATTGAGCATGACTAATCACCCGCTCTTCAATGACGACACCACCCATGGAAACATCACGAGCTATAGCACCAATGAGCGATTTGGTAAACCAATCGACCAACAGTTGATTAGGAAGGGGAACTTTGATTAAGTGTCTTCTCCTCCTCCACTCATGGATATGATCATAAATATGAGTGGAAGAGGATTGTTTAAATGAACTGAAAATTCTAGTTCTTGTCTCATATCGAATTGGCAATTGATAATGTGTTAAGAAGGCCACGACTAAGGTATTGAAGTCATTAAAGAATTATCGTGGAAAATCAATATACCATTTGGTTTCCGAACGCGTAAGAGTTCGTTGAAAAATTCGTAATCTTATAGAGTCATCCATTAATGAGTTGGACGAACACCAAAGATGGAATGTCATGACATGATTATTTGGGTCTTTCCCTAATCGACCGTCAAACTTAGGAATGTCAGATGGTAATTTCCCTGGTATGATGGGCCAATAAGGAGAATGAAAAATAGGATCATTCAAAATCCTAGATAAATCTGGTAAATCCAAAGTAGCAAGAAATGGCAATTGTCTATTCACTTGAGGAAATTGGTAGTTTTGAGGAGGTAGTCTCGTAGATATACCAGTAGGACCATACACAGTTTGTAGATAGTTAGATAGTCCTGACAAATTCGTTTGTGGAGGATTTTGAGTCAAATAATCAATAGGAGTTGGTTGATTAGGTAAGCTCCCTTGGAAAGAAGCATTAGACTGGAAATTTTGATCCCAAGTAGGATTCATAGAACCTGGATATGGTTGTTCGAGATTAGGGGGTAAAAAAGAATTAACTTGAGGATGTTTCCCCCGGGACGGTTGTTGATTCCCTTGGAAAGGAAGATTCCAAGGTTGAGACTGTAATGCAGGTATACTTTTCCCATAAATTGGGTTATGGCCTCCAACTTGAGGTTGCCCCCCAACTTGAGGTTGATCTCCAACAGAAATCTGAAAACTAGAAGTAACAAATTGACTGGTGCCTCCAACTTGATTGGATCTACTAGGGCCAGGACGATTAGATCCTCCAGGCAAAGGTGGAGGAGGAACGTAAGGCCCCCCAAAGAGAACCTAGGTAGGTGTAGGAACAAAATCATGACTAGAAACATTATACCCAGGAGGAATAAAAAGATTAGATCCTTCGGATGGATTCTAGGCAGGAATAGAAATGGAAGTATTCAAAGCATTATACCCAGGGGAAGTGACGGATTTGATCTAAGCAGAAGCAGTGTTCCAATAGGAGCTTGGGTGAGAACCGCATTTTCGACAGAAACGGGCGTAGCTTGTGGGCCCATAGTAGAGATAGTGATATGGAGAGGGAGAATCTAGTGAGAACCAACCAACAATTGGTCTGAAACCATGATGAAATTACTGGTTGTGCCAGTAAAATGATCTAAAGGTACTGTATAAGTAGTGGAATTCACAAGAATTTTTGATGCCATAGGTTGATTAGGAATCATTCCTAGTTTATCAAAAATATTGTGTCTCGAAGAGGTCCTCCAAAAAGAACGGATAGGGATAGAGCTAGGATTAAAAATTCTAGCAGTATGAACCAGGGTTCTAAATGACTCACTTTGAAAAAGAGGATCATCTACACCAGACTCTGCATGAGGTCCAGTAGGTACTTCAATATACTCATCAACAACAACATCTCCCGATGAATTTATCGAGAGAAAATGTGGATCTTGTGCAACACTCAATAATGGATTTATGGGAAGTATTGACTCCTCCAAGGGAGTAGAACTTCCAATCTCAGAGGCTACATCATTATTGATTGCTCCTTCAGGAGAGCCCTCTGGTGAGTTAGGAAGAAAAGGAACGTAATCTTCTGGATCTTTCAGAGGTAGCCCTTGCATCCTACATGAATGGTGAGGACCGATGTTGGCTACACCAAATAAAGAACGAAACGAATCTATGGCCAACTAGAGAAACAAACACCACTCACTAATAAAATATAGAAATCAAAACAAGCAAACAAACCTTCTTATTTCAAAGTCACTAGTTGGTGATGAAATCAAACATCACAAAATCAAGACAAGAAGGGGTTGGGATAAAGCGGATGGAAAAGTTACATTGACGACTTTCTTAATGGACTTACACCTTAGTGCAAGCTCCCACACGTAATCATGGGTATTTCCTCCAAGGAGCCCGAGTGAGTTTGGCCAACGTCGATTCCAGGTACCATGAATACTTTCCCCTCCAAATTCACCTCGTTTAAAGACCCTAAAGAGACAGGCTACTAAGGTTACCAATTACGACAATGATACCTGGGGAAACAGTCGATAGTCTGATCCACGCACAAAGGCAGGGTATCTAGCCCGAAATCATCTTGAGAAGGTCCCGATAGGATTTTGTTCTCAAGTGACCCCCAATAATACACACAATCCCTACACTAAGACCGACAAAGTAGGGTGAGTAACTCTGCCAGTCCTAATGGGACCTCATGATTAACCCTTGTGTTAGAAGGGCTTCTCATGACATAATGTAGCAAGTGGATTTGAACTCTCCCTATCACAAGATACTATTGCGTGTTTTGATGCTTTTGAGAGTGTACCTTATAACCTATTCCAAAGCGCTATCCTATCTAATGTTGGCATAGAGAATTTCTAGAAAATAAAAGTTTCTAATAAATTTTAAAATTACGTTGTATTTTAAAGGTTGTTGCTTACTCGAAAGGGAAACAGAAATGAAATTGATGATGTATTGACCTTGACCCAATAAAATGCAAGGAGAGATGATTATGCAATCTTTTAATTCGATGAAATCTAATTACAATAGGGAGAAGGTATCTCTTTTTGAAATACAAAAGCTACGAAACACAATTTCTCAATTTTTGAATGAAAAAGATTCCAAATAATCAAATGCTACAAAATTTTCCATTTTTCTCTTTTAACAAATATTTTGAATGCAACCATTTTCTTGTAAAAGACTACTAAAACGAAGAATGACTTCAATTCTTTCTTTCTCAAATCAGATCAAATATGTAATGAAGAAAAGAAAGCGTAATCCAAGAAAATTAACACATTCTCAACACTATTCCCAAATCAAACCTATAATGTAGACAAAAACGAAATGATAAGAAAACTTTTTTGTCAAATACAAAACAAAAATTGTCTCTCAATCAATTAACAATACAGGACATAAAAACAATCCAAAACTTCAAATAAATCAAAGATACTTTGTCAAACAAGCACTCAATATCAAGACCTAGAGATTATAACCTTGTGACAAAAAACCAAAAGAAAAACTTGCAAAATTTACAAAGAAAACATTCAATTTCCGAAAATCAATCAAATGAAAGCTTCAAACTTATAAATCAATTATTCACTAGTGTCATAAGTGTTAGATTACTGAGAGGGGGGGTGAATCAGTAATAGAGCAATCTAATCTTTTTTAACCATATAATCCAAGTGTTATATCAATGTAGCATTATCATCCAATAACTATAGAGTAAATAAGCAATGAACAAATGAACAATCATACACATACATAGTACATCAGTGTTTTACATAGAAACCCAAAGTGGGAGAAAACCACATAATTATTTTTATTATATTTCTTGAAGAATTACATTCATTAGAAGCACCAACTTCCTTTGTTTTCTAGCTGCAACTGGAAGGAGGCTCCAACACCCTAGTTTCTCAGGCTACAACTTGAGGAAAGCTCCAACTCCCCAATTCTCTGGCTACAAACAAAAGGAGGCTACAACCCCCTAAGTTCTCCGGCTACAACTGGAAGGTGTCTACAACCACCTTTCCTTGACCTGTCCAACTGCCTTGAAGTAGAAGTAGAATGATGGAACCAATGTCACACTATGGTTGTGAGATAATACCACTGTACAACTATATTAATATGTACCACTGACCTGCATCCAACCTGTCCAACTTCCCTGTAATCAATCTGTACTTGAACTGAACATGTATCAACAAAATACAACAGGTACGTAACTTGTAGTGTTGCGGCATGTGTATGTACGCGCCCTATTTGTTATGCATCCCACGTATGTATGCAATCAAACTATTATGCATCCCGCGCATGCCTTCTGAAAACTAGGGTTTTATTTCTCTTGAAAACTTTTGGCCCTCTGTTACTTTTTCACATATATCTGTAACCCGTCACTGTATCCAAACTGTAAATGTACCCTGTACATGCATCTTAATATATAACCTTTACCCAAAACATATATATCTCTCTCTAGTCATATGCCATATAGGTGTGTGTAATCATGAACAATTATAATAACCCTCACATGATCTCATCATCAAACCCTTTATGATATTCAACCTCTCAATACATCAACCACTTCACAATTACAAGCTCTCAACCATGTACCACAAAAACCCTTAGCCATATGCCAAGAAATACAAGATGTGCCTCAACAAGAAGTATCAATGATACATATATCAGCATTGCATTTCTGTATATCTGACTTATGCAGAAGATCCCATACAACCACTAGTATCTCTAGGGAAAATTATCAAATCTTCATAACCATTTCTCATGCATACATCAAAATCCAACTATTCATAGAAATAAGACATACCTTTTGAACCAATGGATACATCTGATGTATCTGAGCACTGTAGACCTTCCTAGGAGCTTGATATCAGAATATAGAACCTTTGCATTTTCATCTCTTCAAGTTTCCATGGATTTAACAACATGTACGCACCCTAATACATTTCCATCCCGCGTACGTACGCACCCTAATACACTATCATCTCGCGTATTGTATGCACCCTAATACACTGTCATCCAGCGTACGCCTTAGAAACTAGGGTTTTTTAGTATTCATTGTAATTCTGAAACTTTCGTCGTCAACCCTTCATACTACTTGAGGCTTTCACAACTTCAGATGCATCAATGAGTACTTACAATAAGCCTTACACAACAAAAGATATTCAATGTGTTCAAGTGTGATTAAATGAGAGAGCCTTGCCTCTTATTTATACTTTCATGTAGCATCCCACTTTCCTTATTTTAGGGARTTCTCCATTAACTTWATTATTTAAATAATTTMTTTTGCAAACACTTTGACTTTTTGGGGCTTCTAGATGACTCATGAGGGTCCTCCAACTTCACATGGCCATAACTCTCTAACCGTGAGGAGTTATGTGACGTTCCACATACCACTGAAAATGGCATGACAAACACTATCCATCTAGGATAGTTTCACTGAAAAATTCACTGACCTTCACATCATTATTCAACAATTAAACATGGGTTCTCTAACCATACTTCTAGGATAACTCAATCCGCAAAGCGTCTTCCCGTGAGGGATTTCACCATAAGGGGACCACTTTGGAGTTCATCCATTTGTACTT
>JZKD02S1742079.1:98690-115623 GCA_000966675.3 Picea glauca | reverse complement strand
AATGCAAAATGTAAAAAGAACCTTTGAAGATAGGCATAGGGTCACGGCCCATGGTCAGTTGGGGTGATAGAAAGAGATGCGCAAAGGGCCAAAGCGTCGGGTTTAGCTGTAGGAGGTGTCGTCGCATTCTCTAGGTGCCAATTCAACTCGGCCTCGATCCTGATCCCTACTAGAGGTAAATAAAGGTAGGAGGAAGTGGTTGAAACCTTGTCTCACTCTTTAAATGTAAGGCATGGAGATTCTGGCAAGCAGTCTGCCCAAGATCATCTTGTGTGCAAGTTTTCCTAAAGAAGCCATGCCGATCTGATGTCCTCATCTACAGAGGAGCCTGCACAGGCTAATTTGAACTTTAATGTCTCAGCTACCCTCCTGCTGCCAAGGTGGTGAATTTATCTGAGTATATATACTCATTTTTTGTATTTTTGTGGGGATGGATGGTAGAGAAGAGCTCCTGATTGTAATGTTTTATTGAAGCACTAGTTTTCTGGGCTATGTATCTGCATATGAAATTTTCTTGTTCAATGTAAGGTAGCTCCCTTTTTCATCTAGTTTCGATCTCATACTAAAAGGGTTCATGATTGATTGATTCACATGAATCGTCATGACTGTGTTATGATAAAGGATTTATTATAATGTTGTTATGTTCTTTTAGTGTTTTTGCTTTTGAATATAAGAGGTGCTTGTGTTCAAATTTTTCTTTTATAGGTTGTTAGAAGCTTAATGCCTACAACAGGCCTTCTCATTTCCTCATAGAATTCTTCCTCCTACTCACCCTTATTACAACTTATTGTCTGAAGTTAAACCAAGGCCTCATCTGCTTGTGCATGCCTAGCCTAGTTTCTAAGTTAGAATGATATTGTTCTGAGTTTACTTCCATTCATCACCCTTTATCAACAAATAGTGACATAGAATGATGGGCATCAGGCTTACTCCTGCTGCAATCCAGGAGTGACTTCTGACGCCAATATTTTTGGCATCATTGTCGGGGACGAGGTTGAAAATTTTCCCTGGGATCGAACGACATCGAGCCTCTAATTCTGAAGGTGCATCAGGCATCAGAGCCCTACGAGATTGCTACTATGCACATAGCAAATCGACTGTGGCGAACCTGTTGTTTTAGTTGTGGCTTCCATAGGTAGACACATGCGGTCCCATCCACAGCTGCCTCTAGCTACACCTGAAGCTGATCTGGAGGTGATTATTAGAAAAGGAAAGGCCTCTGAAGGAGAAACTTCCACTGTTAAACCAGGTAATTTTCCATCTCCTTCTATAGAAACTCCATTTTCTTCTTCTCATCTTCCTAGCAAACCTTTTTCTGAAGTTTCTCATTTCCTGAATTTCGGAAGTGTTCCTGCTGATTTTTCTCCTCCTGGTCTGGGATTGGAGGAAGAAATCCTTGTCACTCCCCTCTCCCCTTCAGTTGTACCTTGGCGTAGACCCAGGACAACAGAAGATTTCCCCACCCCTAGCTTTACCACCCCTCCTCTTATTACTGTTGTTTCTACTTCACAGAGAGAAGCATCTGCTGACTCAAGCCCCTCAGCCTTCTCTCTAAATCCCCCACCGTTCCCCCTTCCACCTAGAAGCTCATTTCCAGTATCCCTTGTTCGATCTCCTTCTCCTCCGAGTTCTCCTCCACCTAATATTCCTATGGAAAGAGAAAATCCCCCCATGACCAGAATGGAGGCTATAATAGCTACTAGGTATGCTCCCCTTTTGTTACCTCAGCCTCTCAATGCCTTTCCAGCAGATGGCTACCTTAAGCAGCTACCCAAGTTTATAGGCGAAGGGGACATAGTTGCAGAAGAACACCTTGAAGCCTTTTATAGTTTTACAGATGATCATGTTATCATGCATGCAGATGTATGGATGAGGATTTTCGTCCATAGCCTTGAAGGCAAGGCTAGAAAGTGATTTATGGCCCTGCCTCCTGGATCTATCGATGGGATTGAGGCTTTGGATAATGCCTTTTTGAGACAGTGGGGAGACAAAAAAGACTTCATGTATTACATGACAGAGTTTGGATCTTTGAAGAGAAAGGAAGGGGAGTATGTCTCTGACTTCTCCAAGAGATTCAATAAAATGTACAATAAGATCCCCATTGAGATAAAGCCCTTAGAAGCCTATGCTAAAATCACTTATGCTAGCACTTTTGATCCCGATTTCTACCTCCTTTTGAGGGAAAGGAGAGTGACTAATCTGGCTCACATGAAGGATGTAGCCGTGGAAGTAGAATCTAACATATTGGTTGTTGATCGACTCAGGAATAAGGTTGATAGAGACATATCTAGGAAGAGGCATGAAGCCTCCCCATCCAATTCCTCTTCCCTTCCCCTTCAGATGGACAAGGTAACTAAAGTGATAAAATCACTTTTGGCTAGAATGGAAAAGTGGGAGTTAGAAGGGAAGCCCATGTACAGAAATCCCCAAAATACTGATAACAGAGGCTTCAAGAGGCCTAGTAACAATGTTCCATAGGCTTTGCCAAGGGAGAAAATGAGAAAAGACAGAGATGATCATAGGATTCAAACCCCTCTCCAAAATAACCTATTTTCTCATGAGGAAGGAGAGGAGATAGATGAGCTCGACCCTGAAATTCACTGTATTGAAGACACTTCCCCTTTTCCCCATTTGACTCAATCTGCATATGAAGATTCCCTTATGAACATTCAAATCCATGAGTGGAGTAAAGGGGAAAAGTCAAACAACACTCCTAACAAATACCATCTCAGGTCAAAGAAGAAAGAAGGAAATTTTGATAGCCATGATAAGCCCCTCATAGCGGAAAGGCCTGCTAAACCTGCAACAATCACTACTAAAGAAAAGAAAACTTAGAATACTTCACCAACAGCCAAAGAACCTGTCTCTGAGGTAAGGGAAGCTCCTAAGCCTCTTTTCTTATTTATTTTTAAGCACGAAATTCAAAAGATTAGAATTCTCGTACCCCTATCAGAACTAGTTAAAAAGGAATATTTCAAAAGGTCCCTCTCCAAACTGCTACAATCTGAGTCCCCCCGGCCTTCCACAGACTCAGTAAATCTTCAAGATGAAAAACCAGCAGTCGTCCTAGGTCCCATGGTAGAAGATAGAGATGATTCATCCCCTCCCTTCTACACATCCCTAAACATACATGATAAGGTGTTGCATAATTGCCTCATGGATTCAGGAGCTTCCCNTCCACCATTATCTGTACTCAACACCTTAATTCTTTTCTCTTTTTGATTCTCCACAAGAGCCTTAAACTCTTTAAACCTGTCAAAGACTTCATATTTCTTCATGAGGAAATATATCCATGTATTCCTCAAAAATGCATCTATAAATGAGACATAGTACACATATTTTCTCAGTGATGAAACTGATGAAGATACAAACACATTATTATGCACCAATTGTAAAATTCCTTATACCCTCATTGCACCAGAGGGTAATCTTACTTGATTCTGCTTCCCATATACACAATGTTCAAAGAAATAGAAATCTAGAGATAATTTAGATATACCTTGAACCATACCTTTACCGTGTAGTATTTTGAAAGATTAATTATTGAAATATTAATTGTTGAAATATTATTTGATGAAAGATTGGTTGTCATTGAATTGTTGAAAGATTAGTTGTCATTGATGTCAACCCTTGAACAGGAAGTTAACAAGTTGCATGTCGAAGTAAAGTAGTTGTAAACATAAGTCAACAAGTTGCATGTCAGTTGCATGTCAGTTGCATGTTAAAGTAATTGTAAATAGAAGTTAACAAGTTGCATATGTGATCTAGGTGGATATCGGTGGCCACCCACCTATTCCATGGGCTCAAAAAACAGTTTTCAATCTTGGCAGTTTTTCGGGTTCCAAACTTTTGGGGCCATTTTGAGGCCCTAAACGAAGTTTTTTGGGGATTTGGGTCCTAGGTGATTTTTGAAAGCACTTAACTAGGCCAGTCGAAAATCATTCTTCTCATTTAGACCTTTCCAACAATGTATCGAGCGCCCCAAACGAAGATCTAATGCAAAAGTTACGCCCCAGGGAAGTTGACGTATCAACTACCCCCATCTAGGCCCGCAAACCTTTTGGGTTTTCATCTTCCAGGGTTAGGGTTTTGGATTTTACTTATGTAAAAAATTTCTTTGGAGCCCCATTTTATCAATCATATTCTTGTGAATGCGAGTAGCTTTCACATCTCTTCTCAAAGATAAGTTGCCACCATTCTAGCGAGTCTTTCACTCTATAATTTTACAGTCTTTGTACATTTTCTCTCATTAATAGAAATTGGGTATTATTGTATCTCTGTGTTTATGGTTTCATCTATGATACATTTCTTTTATATTATTGGATATCTGCGATATCTCTGTATATTTCTTTATTATATCTCCACTCTCATTTCGTGTCGAAAACAATCTCGATCAGTGGTATCAGAGTAGGATACTCTTGATCGTTTTTCAGTGCATGTCCTCGACAAGGTCCGAGTATAGCAATTTGGGTCTCAATATTGTCTCTCTTGTAGACAATCACTCTTGCACACCCAAGAAACCATCCATGGCGGAAGAAAAGAAAAACAACAGAGCATACGGTTCTATTAATATGTTGCTTGAGCAAGCTCTCATGCGATAGAGGGATGAAATGATGGAGAATTTTTCTCACATCCTTCAATGCCTGTCGATAACAATAGGCGTATCTTCATCAAGAGAACACTTTTTAGGCACCTCATGTTTCAGGGTACAAGTTAATTTTGATATTCCCATTTTTGAAGGACAGATAGATGCAGATGCTCTAGAAAAATGGTTAAATCTTCTAGAAGGTTATTTCTCTGTTCATAATTTCTCTGATAGGGAAAATATCACCTTCGCACTATTTAAGGCTCTCCCCCATGTCAAAAATTGGTGGGAAAATTACTGGGATCAAAGTTCCACAGAGGATTCTGGAATATATGGGGTCGAGCCCATTTGGAATTTTTTTGTGGATGCGGTAAAGGAACAGTATTACCATGTTGGAAACTATGAGGACCAATACATGAGATGGACCACATTGCGGCAAGAGAGGGGCCAAGCAGTGTTGGAGTTCACCAATACCTTCCATTCCATACCTTGTGCACCAAGTTGGGTATCAAAGACTCTGAGCGACATTTGGTTCTGAAATACCATGGGGATATACATAAATACATCCAAACTAAAATGGATTTTCTGGACATGTAATCACTCGATATTGCTTATCGATATGTTGTTAAAATCGAGCAAACATTTAATCACCAAAACAAGAGATATTTTGGGTCTGCAAATCTGCAACAACAAAACTATGATAAAGACAACCCTAACAAACAAATTCCTGAAAACCAGCCCAAGCCACAGGAAAAGAAGGGTCATGGAAAGACGAAGAAGCACACCAGAAAATGGTGTTATTTCCACAAAAGCCCCTAGCACAACACCGATGAACGTCACTCAAAACATTCATTGATGGCCTAGATCAAAGACAAGGATATGAACCCTGATTCGGAATCTGATTCAGAAAATACTAATAGAAGACAGATCATCAACGTATATCCCACTACTATTGTCGTGACCGCAGCAATTCAACCAATAGATCCTGAAGAGAGGGAGCACCTTTTTCATTCACAGATGTGGGTGAAGGGGACCCCGCTGCATTTTATTGTTGATAGTGGAATCCAGAAGAACCTCATATCATGTGGCTTAGCTAGGGATGAGATCTTTGTGTCAGTCATCAATGTCGATTGTCATACGGCATCCAGCCCTTCAAGTATGAGGTATTTTGTGGTGTTTCCCCATTGGATGTTTGTGATGTTCTCTTGGGCCATCCATATATGTGGAAGTGCCATGTTCTTTATGATTCTTGACCCTGTAGTGTCATTTTTCCTTTGGGGGTTCATCTCTACATAATACCAAAGGTAGTTCCAACTATTTTCCCACCTAAACAGTGTCGCAAGGTAGTATCTCATACTACAAAATTCAGCTTCTTCACAATCTATTCAAAAGGTGAACAGAAGGACACTGCAACCATTGCAGCCTCGATACAAGCACCTTCTATCCAACAAAAGCAGATTGACAAGATTGCAAAAAATCACCATGATTCTTTCTACACACAGTCATCTCATGTAACCAGAATGGTTAAAAAGGTCCAACCCTTCCAGCCAAAGTTTCTTGAAAACCTTCAACAAGCTAAGCAACACAACTTCTGCAGCAAGGAAAGCAGCTCACCAACATTCAGATTCAACAAACGCTTCCCTCTCTACCCCAGGAACTCAATGCAATGGAGACCATTCCTTCCTAAGGAGGGAGGATTGATCTAGGTGGATATCGGTGGCCACCCACCTATTCCACGGGCTTGAAAAATAGTTTTCCATCTTGGTAGTGTTTCTGCTGTTTTATGGGTTTCAAACTTCCAGGGTCATTTTGAGGCCCTAAACGATGTTTTTTGGGGATTTGGGCCCAGGTGACTATGTAAGTCATTGATCTAGGCCAGTATAAAATCTTTCTTCTCGGTTAGACCTTTCCAACGGTGTATCGAGCGCCCCAAACGGATATTGTATGCAAAATTTACACCTCCAGGAAGTTGACATATCAACTACCCCCATCGAGACCCGCAAACATTTTGGATTTTCATCTTCCAGGGTTTGGGTTTTGGATTTTACTTATGTTAAAAAGGCCTTTGGAGCCTCATTGTATCGATCATATTCTTACAAATGTGAGTACTCATCACATCTCTTCTCATAAATAAGTTTCCACCATTCTAATGCGTCCTTCACTCTATAATTTTACAGTCTTTGTACATTTTCGCTCATTAATAGAAATTGCGTGTTACTGTATCTTTGTGTTTATGGTTGCATATCTGATACATTTTTGTTATATTATTGGATATCTGATATATCTATGTATATTTCTTTATTAAATCTCTACTCTCATTTCGTGTCGAAAATAATCTAGATCAGTGTTATCAAAGCAGGTTGTTCTTGATAGTTTTCAATGCATTTCCCCGACAAGTTCCGAGTATAGTAAGTTGGATCTCAAGCTTGTCTCTCTTGTAGAAAATCGCTCTCACACACCTAAGAAACCCTCCATGGAGGAAGAAAAGAAAAATGACAGAGAAGACAATTCTATTAATCTTTTGCTTGAGCAAGCTCTCATGTGACAGAGGGATGAAATGATGGAGAATTTTTCTCACATCCTTCAACATTTGTCGATAACAACAGGTGTGTCTTCATCAAGTGGCCACTTTGGAGGCACCTCGTAAGGTACAAGTTAATTTTTATATTCCCATATTTGAAGGATGGATATATGTTGATGCCCTAGAAAAATGGTTAAATATGCTAGAAGGTTATTTCTCTGTTCATAATTTCTCCGACGGGGAAAAGATCACCTTCGCACTCCTTAAGGATCTCCCCCATGTCAAACATTGGTGGGAAACTTACTGGGATAAAAGCTCCACAGAGGATTCTGGAATATATGGGGTTGAGCCCACTTGGGATTTTTTTGTGGATGTGGTAAAAGAACAGTATTACCATGTTGGAAACTATGAGGACCGGTACATGAGATCGACCACATTGTGGCAAGAGAGAGGCCAAGGAGTGTCAAAGTTCACCAATACCTTCCATACCTTGAGCACCAAGCTAGGTATCAAAGACTCTAAGTGACATTTTGTTATGAAATATCGTGGGGCTCTACACAGATACATCCAAGATGAAATGGATTTTCTGGACATCTCATCACTCGGTACTTCTTATCAATATGTTGTTAAAATTGAGCAGAAATTTAAGCACCAAAACAAGCGATATTTCAAGTCTGAAAATATGCAACAAAAAAATTATGATAAAGACATCCCTAACAAGTAGCCTCTTGAAAACTATTCCAAGCCACAAGAAAAGAAGGGTCACGGAAAGATGAAGAAGGACACCGGAAAACGGTGTGATTTCCACAAAATCCTGTGGCACAACACCGATGAATGTCACTCAAAATAATCATTGGTGGCCAAGATCAAAGACAAGGATTCGAACCCTGATTCAAAATCTGATTCAGAAAATACTGATAGAAGACAGATCATCAATGTAGATCCCACTACTATTTTCATGACTGTAGTAATTCAATAAGAAGAACCAATAGATCTTGAAGAGTGGAAGCTCCTTTTTCATTCACGAATGCGGGTGAAGGGGACCCCACTGCATTTTATTGTTGATAGTGGAAGACAGAAGAACCTCATCTCAGCAGGGGTCATCAAACAGTTGGGATTGTCGACAACACCACACTCATAGCCATACAACATTGGGTGGCTTCACCAGGGACAAGATCATCATGTCAGCCAGCTGTTTTGATTGTCATATGACATCCATCCCTTCAAGGATGAGGTATTATGTGATGTTTCCCCACTGGATGTCTGTGATGTTCTCTTAGGCTAGCCATATATGTGGATGTGCCATGTTGTTTATGATTCTCGACCCCATAGTGTCACAGTTACTTTGGGGGGTCATCTCTACAGAATACCAAAGTTAGTTCCAACTATTGTCCCACCTAAACAGTGTCGCAAGGTAGTATATTATACCACAAAATTTAGCTTCTTCACAATCTGTTCAAAAGGTGAACAGAATGACATTGCAATCGTTGCAGCCTCGATACAAGAACCTTCTATCCAACAGAAGAAGATCGAAAATATTGTAACAAAGTGCCATGATTATTTATGCACACAGTCATCTCATGTAACCATAATGGTTAAAAATGGTCAACCCTTCCAGCCACAGATTCATGACAGCCTTCAACAAGCTAAGAAACACAACTTCTCCAGCAAGGAAAGCATCTCACCAAGATTCAGATTCAACAAACGCTTCCCTCTCCCAGGGGAACTCAATGCAATTCCATTACTTCTTAAGGAGGGAGGATTGATCCAGGTGGATATCGGTGGCCACCCACCTATTCCACGATCTCGAAAAACAGTTTTCCATCTTGGTAATTTTTCGACAGTTTTTTTGGATTCCAAACTTCCGAGGTCATTTTGAGGACCTAAAGGATGTTTTTTGGGGATTTGGGACCCATGTTACTATTGGGGGAACTTACTTGGTCTAGTAGAAAATTGTTCTTCCCAGATGGACCTTTCCAACAGTGTATTGAATGCCCCAACGGAGATCATATGAAAAAGTTACGCCCCCAAGAATTTGACATATAAACTTCCCCCATAGAGGCCCACAAACCTTTTGGATTTTCATCTTCTAGTGTTAGGGTTTTGGATTTTACTTATGTTAAAAAGGCCTTTGGAGCCTCATTGTATCGATCATCTTCTTTTGAATTTGAGTAGCCATCACATCTCTTCCATAGATAAGCTGCCACCATTCTAGCGAGTCTTTCACTCTGTAATTTTACAATCTTTGTACATTTTCGCTCATTAATAGAAATTGTGTATTACTGTATCTTTGTGTTTATTGTTGCATATTTGATACATTTTTGTTATATTATTGGATATCCGAGATATATCTTTATATTTATTTATTATATCTCCACTCTCATTTCGTGTTGAAAATAGTTTGGATCAGTGGTATCAGAGTAGGCTACTCTTGATCATTTTTCAGTGCATGTCCCCAACAAGGTCTGAGTATAGCAAGTTGAGTCTAGAGCTTGTCTCTCTTGTAGACAATCGCTCTCGCACGCCCAAGAAACCCTCCATGGTGGAAGAAAGAAAAAATGACAGAGCAGAAGATTCTATTAATATGTTGCTTGAGAAATCTCTCATGCGAGAGAGGGATGAAATGATGGAGAATTTTTTTCACATATTTCAACTCCTGTCGATAACAACTGGAGCGTCTTCTTCAAGCAGCCACTTTGGAGGAACCTCGCGTTTCAAGGTACAAGTTAATTTTTGTATTCCCATTGCCAGCACATATTCTTGTAAGGGGGAAGATTCTCTTTGGATTCAAGTTCTTAGTGAGACAGGGATGAAATGGGGCTTAAGACCCATCAAATGAAGTTATCCAAGGTCACAATCATGAGCACCCAAGCGCAGCATGCATAAAACCTTTATTTTCAGGTTAAAAATCAAGTAGGCGGGCATTTTTTCTTTTTAGCGGCGAAGATCCATCGATGGAGTAGATCAACGGTCATTGGGTAAGCCAGAGCCATGGAGTTGCACGAGTTTTATCATATGGTCTCATTCCTTAGGGCCAAAGTCACGAAATGATCGCGGTCATCCGATCCATTAGGGACACATGGCGCCTGATTAAGTTCGATCGCCATTTCAGCTACCGAGACTTTGAAATACAAGGGTCAAGAGAAAAGGAACAAGAACTCCCAGTGGGAGAATCCCTGAAATACATTAAGGTTCATCATGACCGTCCATATTAAATCAAATCTGACCATTGATTGCAGATTATCCATTTCATCATTTCGGCTACCGGGACTTTGAAAGACAAGGGGTCTCTCCTCCACTGCATCTGGAATCGTCGAAACATGAAATGTAAAATCCCCCAGGAGGTGGGCCCACGGTCTTGGCGCCTAGTCACAAAGGAAACAGGCCTGGGGAAAGGGCGTCAGCGTTTATTGTGTGGTGAGGCAGGTCCTGAAACACCGAAATGATCGTGGTCATCTGATCCAGTCGAGACACATGGTGCCTGATTAAGTCTGGTCACCATTTCAGCTACCAGGACTTTGACATGCAAGGGTCGAGAGAAAAGGAACAAGAACTCCCGGTGGGAGAATCCCCGAAATACATTAAGGTTCATCGTGACCATCCATATTAAATCAAATATGGCCATTGATTGTGAATTAGCCGTTTTTGCATTTCGGCTACCAGGACTTTGAAAGATATGGGGTCACTCCTCCACTGCATCTAGAATCACCGAAATGAAAAATGTAAAAAGAACCTTTGAAGATAGGCATAGGGTCACGGCCTTTGGTCACTTGGGGTGATAGAAAGAGATGCGCAAAGGGCCAAAGCGTTGGGTTTAGCTGCAGGAGGTGTCGTCGCATTCTCTAGGTGCCAATTCAACTCGGCCTCGATCCTGATCCCTGCTAGAGGTAAATAAAGGTAGGAGGAAGTGGTTGAAACCTTGTCTCACTCTTTAAATGTAAGGCATGGAGATTATGGCAGGCAGTCTGCCTAAGATCATCCTGTGTGCAAGTTTTCCTAAAGAAGCCATGCCGATCCGATGTCCTCATCTAACCAGAGGAGCCTGCACACGCTAATTTGGACTTTAATGTCTCAGCTACCCTCCTGCTGCTAAGGTGGTGAATTTCTCTGAGTATATATACTCATTTTTTGTATTTTTGTGGGGATGGATGGTGGAGAAGAGCTCTCGATTGTAATGTTTTATTGAAGCACTAGTTTTCTGGGCTATGTATCTGCATATGAAATTTTCTTGTTCAATGTAAGGTAGCTCCCTTTTTCATCTAGTTTCGATCTCATACTAAAAGGGTTCATGATTGATTGATTCACATGAATCGTCATGACTGTGTTATGATAAAGGATTTATTATAACGTTGTTATGTTCTTTTAGTGTTTTTGCTTTTGAATATAAGAGGTTCTTGTGTTCAAAGTTTTCTTCTATAGGTTGTTAGAAGCTTAATGCCTACAACAGGCCTTCTCATTTCCTCATAGAAGTCTTCCTCCTACTCACCCTTATTACAACTTATTGTCTGAAGTTAAACCAAGGCCTCATCTGCTTGTGCATGCCTGGCCTAGTTTCTAAGTTAGAATGATATTGTTCTGAGTTTACTTCCATTCATCACCCTTTATCAACAAATAGTGACATAGAATGATGGGCATCAGGCTTACTCCTGCTGCAATCGAGGAGTGACTTCTGACACCAATATTTTTGGCGTCATTGTCGAGGATGAGGTTGAAAATTTTCCCTGGGATCGAATGACATCGAGCCTCTAATTCTGAAGGTGCATCAGGCATCAGAGCCCTACGAGATTGCTACTGTGCACATAGCAACTCCACTGTGGTGAACCTGTTGTTTTAGTTGTGGCTTCCATAGGTAGACACATGCAGTCCCATCCACAGCTGCCTCTAGCTACACCTGAAGCTGATCTGGAGGTGATTATTAGAAAAGGAAAGGCCTCTGAAGGAGAAAATTCCACTGTTAAACCAGGTAATTTTCCATCTCCTTCTATAGAAACTCCATTTTCTTCTTCTCATCTTCCTAGCAAACCTTTTTCTAAAGTTTCTCATTTCCTGAATTTCGGAAGTGTTCCTGCTGATTTTTCTCCTCCTGGTCTGGGATTGGAGGGAGAAATCCTTTTCACTCCCCTCTCCCCTTCAGTTGTACCTTGGCGTATACCCAGGACCACAAAAGATTTCCCCACCCCTAGCTTTACCACCCATCCTCTTATTACTGTTGTTTCTACTACACAGAGAGAAGCATCTGCTGACTCAAGCCCCTTAGCCTTCTCTCTAAATCCCCCATCGTTCCCCCTTCCACCTAGAAGCTCATTTCCAGTATCCCTTGTTCGATATCCTTCTCCTCTGAGTTCTCCTCCACCTAATATTCCTTTGGAAAGAGAAAATCCCCCCATGACCAGAATGGAGGCTATAATAGCTACTAGGTATGCTCCCCTTTTGTTACCTCAGCCTCTCAATGCCCTTCCAGCAGATGGCTACCTTAAGCAACTACCCAAGTTTATAGGCGAAGGGGACATAGTTGCAGAAGAACACCTTGAAGCCTTTTATAGTTTTACAGATGATCATGTTATCATGCATGCAGATGTATGGATGAGGATTTTCGTCCATAGCCTTGAAGGCAAGGCTAGAAAGTGATTTATGGCCCTGCCTCCTGGATCTATCGATGGGATTGAGGCTTTGGATAATGCCTTTTTGAGACAGTGGGGAGACAAAAAAGACTTCATGTATTACATGACAGAGTTTGGATCTTTGAAGAGAAAGGAAGGAGAGTATGTCTCTGAATTCTCCAAGAGATTCAATAAAATGTACAATAATATCCCCATTGAGATAAAGCCCTTAGAAGCCTCTGCTAAAATCACTTATGCTAGCACTTTTGATCCCAATTTCTACCTCCTTTTGAGGGAAAGGAGAGCGACTAATCTGGCTCACATGAAGGATGTAGCCGTGGAAGTAGAATCTAACATATTGGTTGTTGATCGACTCAGGAATAAGGTTGATAGAGACATATCCAGGAAGAGGCATGAATCCTCCCCATCCAATTCCTCTTCCCTTCCCCTTCAGATGGATGAGGTAACTAAAGTGATAAAATCACTTTCGGATAGAATGGAAAAGTGGGAGTTAGAAGGGAAGCCCATGTACAGAAATCCCCAAAATACTGATAACAAAGGCTTCAAGAGGCCTAGTAACAATGTTCCATAGGCTTTGCCAAGGGAGAAAAGGAGAAAAGACAGAGATGATCATAGGATTCAAACCCCTCTCCAAAATAACCTAGTTTCTCATGAGGAAGGAGAGGAGATAGATGAGCTCGACCCTGAAATTCACTGTATTGAAGACACTTTCCCTTTTCCCCATTTGACTCAATCTGCATATGAAGATTCCCTTATGAACATTCAAATCCATGAGTGGAGTAAAGGGGAAAAGTCCAACAACACTCCTAACAAATACCATCTCAGGTCAAAGAAGAAAGAAGGAAATTATGATAGCCATGATCAACCCCTCATAGCGGAAAGGCCTGCTAAACCTGCAACAATCACTACTAAAGAAAAGAAAACTCAAAATACTTTACCAACAGCCAAAGAACCTGTCTCTGAGGTAAGGGAAGCTCCTAAGCCTCTTTGCTTATTTAGTTTTAAGCACGAAATTCAAAAGATTAGAATTCTCGTACCCCTATCAGAACTAGTTAAAAATGAATATTTCAAAAGGTCCCTCTCCAAACTGCTACAATCTGAGTCCCCCCGACCTTCCACAAACTCATTAAATCTTCAAGATGAAAAACCAGCAGTCGTCCTAGGTCCCATGGTAGAAGATAGAGATGATTCATCCCCTCCCTTCTACACATCCCTGAACATACATGATAAGGTGTTGCATAATTGCCTCATGGATTCAGGAGCTTCCCACAACCTTATGCCCAAAATAGTCATGGAAGAATTGGGACTAGAAGTGGCAAAGGCTTATCACGATTTCTTATCTTTTGATTCAAGGAGGGTTTAATGCCTTGGAGTCATCAAAGACTTGGTGGTCTCTTTATTTCATCTGCTAATGAAGAGTGTGGTCATGGACATTGTAGTAGCTGAGGTATTTTTAAATCAAATTGCTAATCACCATATTATTCATTTGCCTAGCAATCAAATTCTGAAGGGAATAGTCCCTTTAGAAAGACTGTTTGATGGGGATGATGTGGTAGTAAAGGGTAGGTTTTCAAATGGATATGTTCATACAGCAGAGTGCAACATCGACACATAGGAGGAGCCTAAGTTTGTCAAGTTGTCAAGCAGTTTGACCAAAGAGCAGAGGGCCGAATATACCGAGATATTAAGAGAGTTTGCTGATGTGTTTGCATGGACCTATGAAGACCTCAAGACATATGACACATCTATCATTGAACACAAGATCCCACTGAAGGAAGAGGCTAAGCCATTTAGGTAGAAAATAAGACAGATAAATCTCATGTTGTTTCCTATCATGGAGAGAGAAGTGAAGAAGTTGTTAGATGCCCAAATCATTGTCCCCTTGAGATATTCTAAGTGGGTGGCCAATTTGGTCCTGGTGAGGAAGAAAAGTGGAGAAATCAGGCTCTGTGTTGATTTCAGGAACCTGAACAGGACCTCAAAGAAAGACAATTATCCCTTTCCCAACATGGAACACATATTGCAGAGGGTAACTGGTGCATCTAGGATATCCGTGATTGATGGTTTTTCTATCTATAATCAAATATCAGTCATGCCTGAGGACAGAGAAAAAACATCATTTCACCACTCCTTGGGGCACATTCATGTATGCCAAAATGCCTTTTGGATTAATGAATGCAGGAGCAACATTTCAGCGAGCCATGGACATAGCCTTCATCAGGGAGAAAGATCAGTTTGTGGTGATCTATCTGGATGGCATCACAATCTTCTCTAGGTCTGATATAGAGAATTTTTGTCACTTGAGGAAAGTTTTCTTGAAATGCCGAAGGTTTGGCCTTTCGTTAAATCCCAAGAAATCTTTGTTTGCTATGAAGGAGGGGAAGTTGTTAGGCCATATAGTATCAACAGAGGGAGTGAGAATTGATCCCAATAGGGTAGAGGAAATTCAGACCCTGACACTTCCCAGGTCTAGAAAGGAAGCCCAGGCTTTTTTAGGGAAGATTAACTTTCTGAGGAGGTTCGTCTCAAATTTTTTTGAGTTGGTGAAACACATCATAGCCATGCTCAAAAAGAGAAACGAAGTAAAATGGACTGTTGAACCCAGGGAATATTTTTTCCAAATAAAAAAGGCATTGACTGAGGCACCTGTGCTGATCAGTCCTAATTATTCCAAGGATTTCCTAGTTTTTTCTTTTGCTTCTTTTGATACAATAGCAATGGTCTTATTGTAGAAAAATGAGGAAGGGTGAGAGAAACCCATTTCCTTCTTTAGTAAGGAATTAAGAGATGCAGAAATTAGGTATGAGATCATGGAGAAGCAGGCCTATGCCTTGGTGAAAGCTCTCAAAGCTTTCAGAGTCTCTGTCTTGCACTTAAGAGTGACTGCATATGTTCCTTCAGCATCTGTGAAAGACATATTTATACAATCTGACATAGATGGGAGAAGAGGTAAATGGATTGCGAAGATCCTTGAGTTTGACCTCGAGATAAAGCCCACCAAGTTGGTTAAAGGGCAGGGTTTAGCCAAGTTGTTGGCTGAATCCAATTGCAAGGCCTTGAGGGTTAGCTTCATCAATGCTTTCTCACAAAATCGACAAGTTGATTCGTCTAGCAAAATCTCTCAGGGTGGCTTATCACTAGCAAAATGCACCTGGTACAGAGACATTTTGTACTTTCTGCAAGAGTTGAAGCCTCTTGATGGAATGGAAAAAAGCAAGGCAAGAGATTTAAATCTCAAGGCGGTCAGATATTGCCTTATTGACCAAGTCTTGTAATGGAGAGACCCTCTAGGGGTGTTTCTAAGGTGTCTGAACCCACAGGAAGCCCAGAAAGTTATGTCTGATTTCCATAGAAGCCTTTGTGGAGGGAATCATTTCTGGAATACCACATCTCACAAAATTCTTAGGGTTGGGTACTACTAGACCACCTTATTCACTGATGTATGTAGAGAAGTTAGAGCTTGCATCAAATGCCAAAGGTTCTCAGGAAAGAAGCAGCTCAAATATCTGCCACTAAAGCTTGTAGTAGCTTCAACACCCTTTCAACAGTGGGGGTTGGACTTCATTGGAGAAATTCATCCTCCTTCTAGTGGCCAACACAGATGGATCTTGACTGCAACTAACTATTTCACCAAGTGGATAGAAGCCGCCCCCACCAGGAGTGCTTCACACAAGGTAATTATCAGCTTCTTAGAGGATATCATAGCCATATTTGGCTATCCCAACAAAAATTTCACTGATAATGTTTCTTCTTTCAAGTCTGAGCCTCTAGTTAAGTTTTGTGATCAGTTCTAGATTTCACTAATTCACTCCACTCCCTATTATCCTCAAGGAAATGGACTAGCAGAATCTTCCAATAAAAGTCTAATCAAACTCATTAAAAGATTATTGGAAGACAATAAGAGGGCCTGGGATTCAAAGCTCAAATTCACTCTATGGGCCGATCGAGTGACAACAAAGAAGTCCCTGGGCACCTCACCTTTTCAACTTGTTTATGGGACAGAGGTTGTGTTTCCCACTCAGCTCGCTTTACCTGTAGCGAATTTCTTTCAAGATCATGAAGGAGAGCCAGACCATATGGTCAGAAGAATTCATCAAGTGGTGGAAGTGCAATAGATCAGAGAGTAGGTAATGGACATATCTCATAGTCATCAACAGGAATATCAAGCAGGCCTTTGACAGGAAGGTTAGGAAGGAGGAATTCAAG
>JZKD02S1742079.1:70063-84610 GCA_000966675.3 Picea glauca | reverse complement strand
TCTGTGTGTGAAACCTCTCATATAGGTTGGGCTCCCACTTTTTCTTTCCATGCTTATTGGGACCTTGAAAACCTTTGGACACGTGCTCACTCTCGAGGGACAATCCAATAAGTTGGTGGATGTATTCTGCGTGGATTGGATATCGCCTATCCAACCATAGACTTCTTTCATGCACCTTGTTGATCAGAAACTTGGTACACCTCCCAACTTCCCCATTGGTGTTGAAAACTGGTAAGTCCCTAAGGTTCATGATGGTAGAGTTGAACAAATTGATAAACTCGGGCTTTTTCACAAACTACATGCCTCCCAACTCATCTAGAGCGACACTCTAGAAGACATCTATATTCATCTGAGGGAACAAGATCGGTTTTGTCAGGTCGAGGTCGAGGAGATTGACTTGCTCAACCTTCCTCTTGAGATCACCCATGATCTCGACCTAGGGGCCATGGGGCTCATCTGGTACTGCATCCTTTGAAACGACACTTTATCTCCCTATAGCTCTCGGCATGGTCAGTCTGAACTATCAACAAATTGCACAGGTGAAATAGGGATTGGGGATCACGAATAAGGGTCAAGGGATTACACAGGCTTGCTCACTCTTCATAATTCATAAATATCTAAGTTCTCTCTAGGAAACAATGTGTCCTACATCGATTTCTTAGAACCTTATACCCGAGCTAAGCTGGAAAGTTATATAATAATTGTTATTCATCATTACCCTATAGATGCAACTTGGATCTGATTTGTATGATGGGACTCCTTAATGGGGTAAATCTCTCAGGCGATATCATCATTTACTGGGCAAGTTGGTTAGAGACATGGTCGATTTCAGACCTTACCATTTAACAGATGAGAATCTTGGCATGAAAACCAATGGAATATTCGCGTATTGCAGCTTTATGGTTTAAAAAAATTTGGATGGGTTACTGTATCAGTAATAAAGGTTGTGACTGGACTGGGTTCGTGTGGCACATGGACTCAGATTGTGTCTGGATTCGCTCTCCCTCCGAAAACAAATGGGTCCCCATCATATTAATTATTGTCGTTAATAGGTTTTTGACGCTTATGATCATAGGTTGTCGAGTAAGCAGTTATACATCAAAACAACACTTAAACAAAAAAAATTAACTACATCTCATGGCACAACAATGCACTCTTCGACTTTATTAACTAAATTTATAGAAATTGAAGAAAACTCAAATCTAACTACTATACATGATCCTTTGAACTAGAGAGATAGTCCTTTAGCTTAGTTCTACTATAGATAGAGTTTCAGGTGAGTGCCATTCACCCATCCTAGCCGCAGCATACCATCCATTTGCGCAATTCAGACTGCTCTAGAAGGTCGGATATCTGCAACTATAAATGGTCCCAACCAATGCATGCATAACTTTCCTGGATGTTTCTGGTATCGACTATCATAAAGTAAAACCTTGTCTCCTTGCGCAAATACTTTGGTATTAATTTGTCTTTCATGCCAAGATTTTTGCCTTGCTTTCTCAACTGACTGATGGAAGTCTGCTAAAAACCTAGTCTCTTCAATTTCTTGTAACTCCATGAGCCTCTGCGCAATTGATTCATCCTTCAACATGTGTGTAATCTTTGCAATGTAAAAACTTGGGGTAATGAATTATGCAGGTACCACAGCCTCTTTCCCATAGAATAGCTGAAATGGAGTGTACTTATGGAGTTTCTTTTTGGTTGTCCTATAAGCCCATAAAACTATTGGAACTCTATCATCCCAATCCTCCCTGTTTGCGCAACAAACCTTCGTTAACCCTCTCTACAGAATCTTGTTAAACGCCTCTACTATTCCATTGTCTTGCTGATGGTAGGGGATAATTTTATGATGTTGGATCAAGAACTCTGTTGTAAGATTTTCTATTGTACTACTGATAAAATGAGCTCCCTAATTATTGGTCAGACTCCTAGGACATCCAAACCGAGTGATAATATTTTCAAAAATGAACCTAGCAGTATTATCGGTCGAACAATCCTAAACAGTTGTTGCCTCATACCAACATGTAAGGTAGTCAGTTGTGGTAATAATATACCTATCCTTTGAATGCTTAGTTGTGGGGTTGATCGTCCCAATGAAGCCAACAACCCATTTGTCAAATGCTTGTAGCACTCAAACTGGTTGAAGAGGTTGTTCATATCATCATGATAGATTACTCACTCTTTGACAAACATCGCAATATCTAGCATATGCATTTTCATCCTTGAATAACATGGCCCACCATAGTCCATCTTTGAGGACTTTCTGCGCAGTGGCCTTTCCCCCAACATGGGCTCTCGCAACTTCAATGTGGAACTCCCACAGTACATCTCATCTTTCATGATCTAAGACACATCTCCTGAGGATGCTATCGAGTCCCAACTTATAAAATTTTCCTGCAATAAATTGATATTCTGCTACTCTAACCACCATATGACGTTTCTCAGTTGCAGAGTACGTTTCTGGGCAATCCCCTGTACTTAAGAAGACTTTTATGTCTTCTAGGCATTCTAGTATGGCCTCAACCTGAAACAGGTCTACATCTGGGAGTTGATCATCGAATGCTCTTCCACTTTCCCCTGACTCTAATCTAGATAGGTGATCAGGCCCTATGTTACATCTTCCAGGCTTAATGATCACTTCAAAAGAAAATTCCTGAAATAGTAGAAACAACCGACAAATTCTTCCTTCCAACACAGGTTTGTTAACTAGATATTTAAATGCAGAATAATCAGTAAAGAACTTAAAATTAGAACCTAGCAAGTAATGTATAAACTTCTGATAAGCATAAATCATAGCTAAACCCTCCCTTTCTATGGTTGTATATTTTCACTCAGCTTGTGACAACTTCCTACTAGAAAAATAGATAGGATGATCCATGGCTCCATCTCCTAGTTGCACTAAGATGGCTCCCAAGAAAATCCCTGATGCGTCTACGTGCATGTCAAATTCATTTTCCCAGTTTGGAAATATCAGAATAGGTGTTGTGTTGATATTTTCCTTCAGGATATTGAATGATTTATCACACTTTGGGGTCCATTGGAAGACTTCTAACTTCTTTAGTAGATTCTCCAAAGGTGCAGTGATATTTGCATATCTTCTGATAAACCAATGATAGTACCCTGTGTGCCCCAACGTGGAGCGCAAATGCTTAGCAATCGTAGGTGGTGGCATGTTCATAATAACCGCAAATTTGGCTGGGTCTACCATTACTCCCTCTCAGCATACTATGTGGCCCAACAAATTTCCATGTGGCACACAGAAGATACACTTTTTGAGATTCAACGATATATTCAAGTCTCTACATCTGTCAAACATTAGACATAGTAGCATTGTTATCACTCCAAGAAATCACTCCCCAACTGTATAAGGGTGTAAGCTTGGTAAATTTAAAAAGATCAATAATTTGGAGGAAAAGAGGATCAGATTGGATGACATTATAAACTCATATCCATTTAGAAATACATCAGTCACTTGAAAGACCAAGGCTTTCAACTATGTAACTCAGAAAGTTTTAACTTAATGTGTGGAAACAAGGAGAAGACTGATTATGCTAACAGAAATACCTATACAATAGTATATGTGGATGGCCAGTAATGATAGGTAAATACTCTTCACACCAAAAGAAACATATATAAGATTGCATATAATATATGGACATACCCAATAGGTAAATACTTGCAACTTTAGCTTATGAATGCACCAATAGGATAACAGTTATCTGGAATTAAGAAAAACATTAGAAGAAAAGTATATAAGTTTAGTATACCAACTAAGAGATGGGATGACAGCCTTATGTCATTGAATATACATAAACTTGGAAAGAAAGGAAATGGAAAACTAAGTAACACAGTGAAAGAAGCTCGATGTCAAGATATATTAATGGACATCACCAAAGGATGAAATGTACAAGTCTTCAAGAATAGAACCATAGTCTTTAGACTGTTCTTCCTCCCTGGTGAACTGTGTCTCTATGGGATTTAAATAATCTTTACAAATCAGTTTCAATATCCTAAAAAGATAGATCTGATAACCTCTTTTCCTATCTCAAATTCAAATTTGTGAGGTGGCTGGAAAAGACAAAAATTTATGGAAATATGTTGCTCAAATATTGACCCATATCTCTCAAACCAAAATAGATGTGTACAAAATGGAAGACAATTTTGTATATTGGTTTGTTTTGAGAAAAAACCTCTCTCATTTCTTTGATATTCATTTTCATTTTCCCAGGATATGCATTTCAAAAACATGTGTCAAACAGGGAAATTCTGAGATCCGAAAATTAGAGCTCAGAGATGAATTTGATTCTCCAAATATATGAGACCTGTAGGAAAAATGAGTGAGGTTATTGTTCTTTGACGTGTTATTAAAACAATCCTCCACCCGTTTCTCAAAATGATTCTCCAGTTGCTCAGAATCATCATTTGAAAATGATGACTCATCAAAGTAAAAACAGACTCTTCCGCACTTTTGGTGGCTCATTTACCCTTGAAAATATTATTTAGCCGCCAAAAAGGAAAACTTTCGGCGGCTCATTACACTGTAAAATTACTACTTAGCCACCGAAAGATAAATTTTACTTTTGGTCTATTTTATGAGGTGAAATCCTTATTTTATTGAATTGATATGATTATAAGCCTTTCTCATAAACTCCATGACTAAAAATACATCTTCTCTCTAAATCTATCTTATCATGTGAAATCTCAATGATTTTGGAAATCATTTTTTATCGCTAACATCTAGCTCCAACTGGGATGGAGACCTTCCTGTAAGGTTTCCAAGAACCACAGATCTAATGCCTTTCCTGAAAAATAAAATATGAACTTAATGTCTAGTGTTGCATGGGCATGGAGTCAGTATTCCATTGGGTATGGAGTCAGCCATTTCACCTCTTTCTGAAAATCTTCCATGACTGTATGGATGATCTCTATATATCTTCAAGACTGCCTTTATTCACACAAATTAACTGCTACATCTGTTGCAAAATGAAAGAAAAGGAATGCTTGGGCAGTAAGCTTGTTTCCTACCTACTCTACTATAACCACTTCTGCAATTTGGTTAGGTAAAGGCAAATTTCCATAACAACCATCCAAGTAATTTTAATACTGAAATGATTTCATCATCCTCACTGATCAATATTTGATGTTTGAAATGCAATAGCAGTGATAAAAAATCTTTCACAAAACCAAAATTATCTGGAAATACTGATAAGTTTAAAAAATATGAAGTCTTCATGTTCTCTAAAATGTATGATTCTATGAAGGCTGCCACTGGATCTTTGAAACTGATATCAGAAATCTGCTGGTCTTCAGGAAAACATTCCACCTGTATGACTACTTCTCTTCCAAACTATTGATAACCTTCTTCTTCTTTTATGATTACCTTGTGATCATCAAAGCCTTTGACCTCTTCTTCAGAATAGTGTTCAAAAAATGATGATAGAGCAATATTTGAATAACAGAGATTTTGATCAGCTATAAAAATGTAGTTGTCTATACAATCATGAGTTATCATAGGTTCAACATGCTTTGTAAACTGATCATAAATTTTACATGAATACCTGTCTCTGGAATGCTYTGCCAATGTTGAAKAATCTGATTCATAATCTRAGATAATCTTAGTTGCTTGCTTGTTGTTCTAAAAATGCCTCATAGTCATTACCTTCCTGCTCAAATTCTGAACTATACTGACATTCTGTTGGCTCAAATTTATGCAGATTTTCAAAATCAACCTKCTCTTGGATCCTCCTCGAAGCATGAATATTTTCCTCCACCTCTAAGGCATCTTCAAATAGAATGCTTAATGATGAAGATTTCCTTTCTAGYAGAAGAAGGGCAGGTTTTGAATGTAATCCCATCACATAATATATCATGGAAGCTATCTTTATAGGMTTAATATYCAAAGGCATAGCATGGTATATGCTGCAAAATATTTGATTGAAAGCAGGCAAAGTTTGATTTTGTTCTCTCTTCAAAGCATAGAAATCAGCAAGGTATGAATCTATTGATTTGTTTTCACCCCAATACTTCATAAAAACATTTGAGAACTCGATCCAAGAACCAATAGAATCATCTCTTAGACCCTTAAACCATAGAGCAACATCTTTGATCAAAGATTTTGAAAAATATCTCATGATCACATCTTCATGAACAATCTAAAAACGATCAACAAAATCCAAAAAGGATTCCAAGTGTCTTTCAGCTGAAGCTTGATTCTCTCCAAAAAACCAAGGGAGATATTCATAAGAGTCAATAGGATAAGGATGAAGAAGAGAGGGTAGATTTAAAGGCTTAAACATCTTCATCCTGATTTTGATTTGGAAGGTTGTAGGCTGATCATGAGGGATATCAAGTCGTTGACAAGGTTCAGAAAAATTGGCAAGAGGAATTGAAATCTGACAGGGTTTTGAAACAATTGTAGTTTTTTCAAGCTAACATGGTTGAACAGATTCTAGAGGAATTGAAATACAGTGGTCATATTTATGAGAAGGCTGAGGCAAAATGACTGATTTAACTTCTATAATACAAGCAAGCTGCAAATCTTCTTCTAAATATGGATTTATAAAAGATGGTTGATAATATTCAGAATATACAAAACAGAGGATAATTATTTTAACATGTGAAGGGAAAAGTATAAAGGAGATGATAAAGAATAACAATAGTTCATAAAGTAAACTGATGAACTGGTACCTAGATTTTGAATTCATCCTCTTCATCTTCTATCAGTTGGATTCTCCCCAGTGGAGTCTTTGATGTGGAGTTGCCAGGCAAATGTTTACAGTCAAATTTTATGTTTGTCTCTTGTCTGCCATCAAGAAACAAATATGTGTCGTTCTCCCAAGGAAACTTTGCTTTCACTTTCGTTCCTTGGCAGTGGCGCCATTTTTTTATCACTCCAAGAAATCACTCCCCGACTGTAGAAGGGTGTAATCTTGGTAACTTTAAAAATATCAATAATGTGGAGGAAAAGAGGATCAGAGCGGATGACATTATAAATTCATATCCATTTAGAAATACATCAGACACTTGAAAGACCAAGGATTTCAACTATGTAACTCAAAAAGTTTTAACTTAATGTGTGGAAACATGGAGAAGACCTATTATGCTAACAGAAATACCTATACAATAGTATATGTGGATGGCCAGTAATGATAGGTAAATACTCTTCACACCAGCAGAAACATATATAAGATTGCATATAATATATGGCCATACCCAACAGGTAAATACTTGCAACTTTAGCTCATGAATGCACCAATAGGATAACAATTATATGGCATTAAGACAAACATCAGAAGCAAAGTATATAAGTTTAGTATACCAACGAAGAGATGGGATGATAGCCTTCTATCATTGAATATACATAAACTTGGAAAGAAAGGAAATGGAAAACTAAGTAACACAGTGAAAGAAGCTTGATGTCAAGATATATTAATGGACATCTCCAAARGATGAAATGTACAAGTCTTCAAGAATAGAACCACAGTCCTCGGATTGTTCTTCCTCCCTGGTGAACTATGTCTCTATGKGCTTTAAATAATCTTTACAAATCAGTTTCAAGATCCTCAAAAGATRGACCTGATAACCTCTTTTCCTATCTCAAATTTGAATTTGTGAGGTGGTTGGAAAAGACARAAWTTTTTGGAATAATGTTGCTCAAATATTGACCCATATCTCTCAAACAAAATATTTGTGTACAAACTGGAAGATTATTTTGTATATTGATTTTTTGTGAGAAAAAACCTCTCTCAKTTCTTTGAGATTCATTTTCATTTGCCCGARATCTRSATTTCAAAAACATGTGTCAAACAGGGAAATTCTAAGATCCAAAAATTAGGTCTCAGAGATGAATTCGATTCTCCCAATATATGACACATGTAGGAAAACTAAGAGAGGTTATTGTTCTTTGACATGTTAATAACAAAATCCTYTGTCTGTTTCTCAAAATGATTCTCCARTCGCTCAAAATCATCATTTGAAAATGATGACTCAGCACAGTAAAAACAGACTCTTCTGYACTTTYGGCTGCTCATTTTCCCTTGAAAATCTTATTTAGCCGCCRAAAAGGAAAACTTTTGGTGGCTCATTACACTGTAAAATTACCACTTAGCCACCGAAAGMTAAAATTTACTTTTKGTCTATTTTATGAGGTGAAATCCTTATTTTAYTGAATTGATATGATTATAAGCCTTTCTYATAAACTCCATGACTAAAAATACTTCTTCTCTCTAAATCTATMTTGTCATGTGAAATCTCAATGATTTTAGAAATCATTTTTTATCGCTAAAAAGTGCTACATTTTCCTTGAGMAAACTGTATACCATCTAATCATACATATAAACTTCTATAAACTTGTGGATAAATTCTCRAAAAKTTGTTATTACAATACTGGAAAAAATTAYAGGGGCGTTCTTTAGGCCGAATGGCATCACATTGTATGCAAATGACCCCCATTATGTTATGAATGTAGTCTTCTTTTTGTCTTATTCARCAATCCTTACTTGGTGATACCCCAAAACTTCATCTGTAAATGAGTAAGATTCTTTCCCCGCAACTTKTTYTAGCACCTCATCAGTAAAAGGTGTTGGGAAAGGGTCATGCACACAGGCAGAGTTAAGGCTTATGTAGTCCACACARACCCTAATTTCCTATGTGCCTTTCTTTCTCTGGATGACTATTGGGTTGACCCATTCTACTTCTTCCACTTCAAAAATAAGTCCAACTTCAAGCATCTTGTTTATTTCCCTCTTAACCTTCTCCTTCACTATGGGGTTAAGGTGATATGGTCTATGCCTCAAAAGATTTGATCCTGGTTTTAGTTCAATTTTCATATCTATCATAGCTCCTTTAATCCATTTTAGCTCTGAAAATGTATTTGGGAACAAATCCTCATACTCTCGCAACAAGATATGTATTTCTTGGCTAGTATGACTACAAGGTTTATGGGTGCAGGGGGTGAAGTAGGGACTTGCGCAATCTTAGGGTAAATAATAGGGTGAGGGGATTTCTCTTGTATCTCGGGGATAGGGATATTTTGAAATACTTATATGGCATTTTTAAAAAATAGATTTTGTTTCAGAGGATCATACATGTCCTCCTTGGGCGCTACTTTCTGGATCTAAGGAAAATTGTCAGCATCTGCGCCAGTCTTTGCCCCTCCTCGAGTGATGATATTAAGGTTGGGAATTTGTCCCCTAATAACTCTCTTGATCTCCGAAATGATGAGGTTAGTTCCTCATTTTCGTACCTGATCTTCCCATTTTGCAGTTAGTTTTGGGAAGTCTTCAGTTGTGTGCCCATTAGTTCTGTAGTGAGAGCACCATGGTTGCCTCGGATGAGGAAAATCTCTATCCATGTTGTAGCATCTACTTGGTCCTCTTCCCCTAGTTCTTCCTCCTCTGAAGTATCCTCCTACTCCACCTCCTTGACCTCTTCCCAGTCCCTGAGGGGCTTCAGTCACCCTAAATGATGTCTAATCTAGCCTATCCGCAAGTGCATCCAATTCTCTACATTGATTCGTAGCATGTGTGGTAGATGCACAAAACTTGCAGTGCACATTATTCAGTATTGTTGAATACTTATGAATAACGGGGCATTTTCTTGGCCCATGCCCATGGATTCATCAAATATCACAATACTCAACTATTGGCACTACTTGATTACCTGGAAAAGCATTATATGGGGTGGGGTTATGGAATGGTAAATTCGCAGATACTTGTGCAAATCCTCTTGTGGGTCTAGATGAGGGTCCCATCATGTAACATCCCAGGTTTCAAACCCCCATTTTAAATAATGTATGGTTACAATGTTGAGATTCCTAAGTGCCCAAACAATTATTAAAGGGCCAGTACGCCCAAGAAATGTAATGTTTTGATCATTATTAATGATAACACATATTTGGTTGCTAGATGGACAAGAACTAGAGTTATAGGGAGTTATGATTCCACAAGAGAGGCAGCTTGAGGGACTAAGTGTTTATTCCTATATTTTAATTACCCTTTTTTTTGTCTAAGGGAGGGGATCGGTTACGTGAGCTTCTTGGAGAAGGCCAGGAGGTTCTTGTTTCCCCACAAGGTTACTTAAACCCACTTCTGGTCTGATGGGGAGATTGGACTGATGACTTGTTCATTGTTTTTCCTGTTCACTCACTCATTCTTCCCTCACGCACTCCCATGCACCCCCTAACTCATCTATTGATCCCTCATCATCCTATGTCTTGGCTTGGCAAAGGAAACGGAGCTACTGAAGAACTTAGCCACGGGGTAGTTGGTTGTAGTGGTCGCTGGTGTGATCTAGTTGTGACCTGGGGCCTGCATGTCTGAAATGCATTGGATTGTACCCTGTTTTTCTCACAACCATGAGTCCTGAGAGTTCCATCATTGGGATTATGGACCAGCTATGCTAGAAGCCCTGGAAGGAAGGAGAAGGACTGCATGAGGAACTGCGTGGCAGAGAAGGGAGGAGGTCCATTCTCTCTAGTGGCACAGGCTGGGTAGAAGAGATTTGGGTACTTGGATTGTTGTAGGTGTTGGGAAACCTATGAGAGCTTGAGATATTGAGAGCTAACTGGTTTGGGAACCCAATTACACTTTGGAACTGTCCTTATGGATTCATAGCTCTAGCTCAGGGGTGACACTGTTATTGAGATTTGGAGCAGTGGTGTCTATGGTTGGGTGGAAAGTCTTTGGTCTGCAGCCAGTTGGTGTCGCCTTATATAAATATAAGTGCTATCTTTTGTTATTATTATTATCTGTGTATGAATGTATTCTTCTATGTAACTATTTATCGTTAACTGAATCTTTAAAACATGCATGCTTTCCAGATATTATTGTGCATGTCATTAATTTTGTTGTCTTATGCATCCTTAATAAAAGAAGAAGGTATCAGCATGAGAAAGAAGTCCAAGGGAGGGCTTGTAGGTAGCGTACCCAGCCTATGGATGGCTGGGTATGTTACAGCGATGGTCCATGATCGAACAGTCCAGATCAAATCGCGAATTCACATTTCACGACTTCGTCTCTTGGAGATTTTTCGCCTGAGCTTATCCTCCTTGCAAATCCACTAGATCCAACGGTTGTTGTTCATTCGTGATCAGATCCAATGGATGGGATCTATTCCTCTCATGTGCACTCGTTCCTCCTGTCTAGACTCTGATCTAACGGTCCAAATTCTTCACAGTGTTCAATTGAATGGACACTGTCGCTCCTCCTCCTGAGCTTACGCGTCCTCCTGACTTGAAAGAATTTCTAAGTGTCAAAGGCCTCAACCTTTGATCCTTCTACGAGTCCTGATGACTTTGGGTTTCATCTGTGTTTTTGAAAACTCTATCTCTCCTGAGCTTTGGCAATGAAGTTAACCTCGGCCATGGCGTACACTTGCGCTCTGCGTGCAACTCTGCGTTATTCCTCATGATCTTGTAGATAGCAATTCCCGATGTTATCATCATTTCTTTTCTATTTTCCATCATTTCTATGAATATGCCATCGTCCTTATTGTTCTTTCCATCAATGAAAAGCACACTCTTCCTGTAAACATGCCAACAAAGGTTTCCAACATTTTTGACATGTGGGTCAACAAATGTTTTTTTGAAGTTGCATGGGTAACAACAATGGCATGTCTAGCTCTACATGTAGCTCTCACATTGAATGCTTGTAAGATTTTAAATGTTTTGAATACCATCACTAGGTTTTCATATACATTATATTTTACCTTTGCCTCTTTTGTAGACATTTTAACAATTAATAATCTGGTAGAATTTTAAACTTATTATACTTTATCGAGTGAGATAACATTTGTGCTTCTACAATAACTAGTTGATATTTGAAAAATGTTGTGAAAATATCATGAAAATATTTTTGTACGGTATAAGTGAAAATTTTGGGCCCCAACTCTACAATTTTGGTTGTACCAATGTAAGTTAAGAAGTCCTCATTAACTTGGATATCACTATGATTACAAACATGTACTAGAATCCTCAATGTAATTAGCCTTGTTTTCAATTTCTTCTTCAATTCCATATTGTGTATTAGCATGATCTTCAATTTATTAATCAATTCCATGTTCTTATTCATTAGAGATATATTAAATTTTATCTTAATTAGAATACCCATGATCATTGAGATTTAAATCTCTTTGTTTAACATTATCATTTGCTTCTTCAATTCTCTATTGGAATATTGTTTGATACTGAGAGTGGGGGGTGAATTGGTATTATCTTTTCTCCACAATTTAAAACCACTTCATTATTAATTTTATCAAATCAAAAAAAATGATCAATAGAAAGGTACAATACACATAATTTTAACATGGAAAACCCAAAAGAAATAAATTTTGTTCTTATTTTTAATAAAGATTACATTTAATTAATGAGCTCCAACTCAAAGGAAACACCAATTCCCTGTGTTACTAGCACCAACTAGAATAAGGTTACAAACCCTCTAGATTTTACCAGCACCGACTGAAAGGAAGCACCAACTCCCTAGTTTCTTCATCTATAACTGAAAAGATTTTGCAACACCTTGGTTTACCAGCTTCAACTAGAAGGAGGCTACAACCTCCTTTGCAGGCTCCAACCTGCCCTAGCACCACCCAACCTCCCTTTTTATGATAAGTACTTCAATCTTCAAATATTCATAATCTTCTTTGTCTTTAGCTACATATCTTCATTTACTTTCTTGGTCTATGACATTGTTATTTATATTTAGATTTCAAGCCCAGAGACACCCTCTTTCAACAAGAATTTCCATTTATATAGTCTTCCAATGGCCATGTACAACTAAACAATTGCACCTCTTCAATATAGGAATGTATCTCTTCATTATAAGTATGTGTATTTTCAATATAAGATATTAATCATGTTATTTTAATTAATACAATGTCAATGAACCACTATGTCTTTTAGATCGTTTAGTCATGTTTTCAATTAGATCAATAGATTTTGACTATCACGGATTAATTCAGTTTTTACCTTACCATAGGTAAATACCACCATGACTTGCAAATACCATGTGCTCTCTCACTTTTACCCTTTTTCTTTAACTCCACTTTCACTTTTACCTTTTTCTTTAATCCAATTTTACTTTTACCTTTTTCTTTATTCCACTTTCATATTTACTCCTCTGTTACGTAAACTCCACTTCCACCTAACTTTTCAACTTTTGTTATCTATTAAAGTTATATTTATATTTAATCCACTTTCATTTCCACTTGTGCGTAAACTTTGTTTCCACTTTTGTATTTATTAAAGTGATACCAAGGTCACATTTATATTTAATCACTTACTAACCTTTGACATCAATGACAATTTATTCAACAATTGATTGCCTGGGTGTATCTAACCATTGGTGGATGTTGGAAATTGTTTAGGTTTGAAGGGTCATCCAACTTCGACCTGGCAAGAATGATGACCAAAACTTGCTACAAAATATCGACTATCGTGTTGATCTGACAGAATCAATGTTTCTCGGTGTTGCATCAACAAATTTCCCTTCGACCACACTCTGAAATGATAGTGCACGAGAAACTATTGAAGAGGGAAACTCTTGGTCAGTTTGCATAGGTTTTGTCATTAATGTTAAACTTGAAGCTGCACAGTGGTTCGCTGAGAGTTCCTTCGGAATTCGAGAATTCAGAGATTGCAAGTTGAGAGAACGGAGGCATGCTTCTCGACATACCAAAAACATGAATTTGGGATTCAATCTAGACGTTGGATCATGGAGGGTTGAGGATCGTCGATCCAATGTAAGAAGAAATCGGATATCGAGAATCAAAGAAAGGAGGAGCTCCAACCTTCGACATCATGATACGCGAAATGCAAAGTCTCGATGAGATCAAGACTGTCTAATCACGAAAGGTCGTGGGCCGTCAATCGGAGTGCAAATTCCCAATGGGATCAGGACCGTCTAATCATGAAAGGTTGTGGGCCATCTATCAGAGAAAAAAGTCCTGATGATATCAAGACCATCTAATCACAAACGGTCGTGGGACCGTTGATCGGAGAAAAGCAGATATCAGGAAATCAGAAGTCAAAGGAAGGAAATGCGATAGAATTCCAACTCGCGAAATGCCAAAATGTGAAATGTCGAAATAGCGAAATGTCAAAATGTCAAAATGTGAAATGCCAAAATGCCTATTTGTCATAGGTTGTGGTTACCACCAGCGGTCATATGAGAGGGAGGAGCTAGCATGAAGCTAAGCCCCATTTCAAGGATCGTAACATGGAGTGTCGAGAACCTTTGTCACAGGATTGTCGAAATGCAAAATACGAAATGCATTTCACTTAAGCCCGTGATCACAACCAATGGGCATATGGTTTAGCTCATATGTCTTGTCGAAGTGCTTGAAGGTTATTCTATGCTGAAAATTCAAAACAAATTCATGTTCATCGAACGATGCTGGTTAAATATTTAAACTGATCGTGTTGATACTGTTCTTCTTGATGCCTTGACCAATAATAATTTATGTAAGATAGTTGTTCAATTATTGTAACTGAATCTTCGATGCTTGAGGGTTATGGTGTATGTGTTGAATGTATAGAGAGGTAGTCATTCA
>JZKD02S1742079.1:31054-64096 GCA_000966675.3 Picea glauca | reverse complement strand
AGGTAATCAAATTGAGTTACATGCTTTCACTGATGTTGATTGGGCAGGTTGTGTTGATGATAGGAAGAGTACTAGTGGAGCATCATTTTTTCTTGGAGGATGTCTTGTAAGTTGGTCAAGTAAAAAACAATCAGCAGTGTCTTTGTCTACTGCTAAAGCAGAATACATAGCAACTACAGCTTGTTGCACTCAGGTTCTATAGATGAAATAGATGCTGGAAGATATACATATTCATTATGATGAACCTATAACTATCTTCTATGACAATACCAGTGCAATTAGTATTTCTAAAAATCTTGTTATGCATTCAAAAACAAAGCACATTCCCATTAAATTTCATTTTCTAATAGAGTAGGTTATGTCTAAAGTTATTAAAATGGAATATGTTGGCACAAAGGATTAGATTGTAGATGTATTTACCAAACCTTTACCTAAAATTCAATTTTAAAGTCTCGGGGATCATTTGGGGGTTTACCCTCTGTAATTTCATTTCATTCTCCAAGATTGCAAGGGCTTCATTATAAAATCAGACTGCACAGGTTTATTGACTATAATTGATAGGGGGAGTTGTTGCTGAAATGATACATCTTTGCAAGTGGTTTTTTATTTTCTCAGGGGGAGTATGGTTTATTTCTTTGCCATAGATGTCAAAAGGGGGAGAAGAGATTTAAATTTTTCCATCAATGTCAAAGGGGGAGTTTGTTGGTCAGTTTGCATAGGTTTTTTCATTAATGTCAAACTTGAAGCTACACGGTGGTTCGCTGAGAGTTCCTTCGGAATTCAGGAATTCAGAGATTGCAAGTTGAGATATTTGGGAATTCAGAGATTGCAAGTTGAGAGATTTGGGAATTCAGAGATTGCAAGTTGAGAGAATGGAGGCATGCTTCTCGACATACTAAAAACACGAATTCAGGATTCAATCCAGACCATTGGATCATGGAGGCTCAAGGACCATCGATCCAATGTAAGAATAAATTAGATATCGGGAATCAAAGAAAGCAGGAGCTCCAACCTTCGACATCGCGATACGCGAAATCGTGAAACGCAAAGTCTCAATGGGATCAGGACCGTCTAATCACGAAAGGTCGTGGGTTGTTGATAAGAGTGCAAAGTCCCGATGGGATCAGGACCATCTAATCACAAAAGGTTTTGGGTCATCGATCAGAGCACAAAGTCTCGATGAGATCAAGACCATCTAATCATGAAAGGACGTGGGACCGTCGATCGTAGAAAAATGGATATCAAGAAATCAGAAGTCAAAGGAAGGAAATGTGATAGCATTCCAACTCACGAAATGTCGAAACGTGAAATGCCAAAATAGTGAAATGTCGAAATGCCTATTTGGTGTAGGTTGTGGTTATCGCCAATGGTCATATGAGAGGGAGGAGATAGCATGAAGCTAAGCCCCATTTCGGGGATCATAATTTGGAGTGTCGAGACCCTTTGTCACAGTATTACCGAAATGTGAAATGTGAAACGCATTTCACTTAAGCCCGTGGTCACAGCCAATGGGAATATGGTTTATCTCATATGTCTTGCCGAAGCACTTGAAGGTTATTATATGTTGAAAATTAAAAAAAAAATGCATGTTCATCGAACGGTGTTGGTTAAATATTTAAACTGATCGTGTGGATATTGTTCTTCTTGATGCCTTGACCAATAATAATTTTTGTAAGATAGTTGTTCAGTTATTGTAACTGAATCTTCGATGCTTGAGGGTTATGGTGTATGCATTGAATGTATAGAGAGGTAGACATTCAGTTGTATAACTGAATAATCCTGATCTTGAGGGTTTTGGTGTACGATTTGAATGTAAAGGAATGAAATTGAAAATGAACATGGAAAGAGATGGTTAAGAGTTGTTGTTGATCTTGAATAGAAAGGAGGAAATTAGTTTTATCTCTGAAATTGAAATGAACATAATTATAGACATACAGAGATGATGAAAACAGAGCATTAATGAAGAGTAGACAAATATGAAGAAAGAGAACTGGAAATCAATTGATTGAAAATAATATAGGTCCAGAGGATTTATGCAAAGAAGTTCATGAAAGCAGCATGAAATATAAACAGGTGCAACAGTTTTGATTTCCTTTGAAAGGTTCTTAGTGACAGAGAAGGATTACAGGGTGGTAGGGAGGAGAAAGGGGAGACTGTAAAAGTCTCTTGTACAAGTTAGTTCTTGTACATCTGGGAGTTGTAGCTTCCATTCAGTAGGTGCTGAAGAAACAGAGGTAGCATCCTCATCTGGGTTGTAGCTCAGATAAAATAAGAATGTAAAGAGAATTTGGAGCGTTCCTTTCATTCATAAGAAGAAGAGGTTTTTCCCTTTTGGGTTTCCTCATGAAAAATCACTGTGTCACTGTTTCATTTACATGATTGTATATTTATTGGTTAAATGTATTACTGCAAGTTAAATGTTAAAGGCATGATTTATTGATTAATAAGTAATCTTCTTATAAAATAAAAGAAATTTTATGCAACTGATTCACCCCCCCCCTCTCAGTTGACTTATCTTGTTCAACAGAAACTCACTAGCATTCATTGTGTTCGTCATGATCATGTCTCAAAAAAATATACAGTCACTAGGACAACTTGACTCGACTAGTGTAGTAATTGAAATTGTTGCATTCTTTCATTTTCATTCTTTCATTCTTTCAAAGCACTCGACCATGCAATCCCCTATATCATGGTAGTCCATTGTGTTCCTATAAATTAGTATTCATGCATCTTTTACTGTAGTTCCATGTCATACTCCACTATGGTACTTCTTGTCTTCATGTTGACTTCAATGCCAACATGATATTTCCATCAATCTCCCCCTTTGGCATTGATAGAAACACATCTTAAAACAAAATTCTCCCCTAACAATGAGTAATTGTTTTTCCATTCTTTTCTCCCCCTTTAACATCAATGTCAAGGCCTATGATACCAGAATGAGGTTCATCACCAATTGTTTATTTCTCAGCCTTCCTTTGTTTTGAGTGAAAGTACTTGTCATTTTTTTCTTGCTCCCCCTGTCATCATGAAATTTTTTTATTGTAGGGAGATTACTCCCAACTTTTTCCTTAGATGCTCAAATGTTTATTTAGGTAAAGGTTTAGTGAATATTCTTTTTATCTACTCCTTTGAACCATTATACTTCAATCTAACCTTTTTATCACTAACTTTCTCTCTCAATAAATGATACTTGATGGGTATATATTTGGTCTTTGCAGGCATGACTGGATTCTTGGATATGTTGATGGAACTTGTATTGTCACAATAGATAGGTATCGGTTGATTACATTCAATTTTGATATCCTCCAATGTTTGTATCATCCATAATATTTGAGTGCAATATTAAGCAGTAGCAATATATTCGACCTCTATTGTAGATAGTGAAATTGATGACTATTTTCTACTTGACCATGAGACTAGACATTCCCCTAAGAAAAATGCATTTCCACCAGTGCTCTTCTTGTTATCCACAGTATCATCCTAATCAGACTCACTATAGGAAATCAATTCAAATCCTTTATTACTTGGATACCATAAGCCAAATTCTGATTTGCCCTTAATATATCTAAATATTCTCTTGATAGCCATCACATGTGATTCCTTAGGAGATGATTGAAATATTTCCACCATTCCTATTGACTGCATGATATCAAGTCTAGATGCAATCAAATATAGTAGGATCCCAACCATATATCTATAGAGAGTTGAATCTACAGAAGGTGACTCATCTTCCTTGTTGAGTTTGAAACTGGTTGTCATTGGAGTGCTAACACGTGCACTTTTAGACATTCCAAACTTTTTAATTATCTCTTTCAGGTATTTGCACTGAGTAATAAACATTCCTTTCGGTGAATGAGTGATTTGAATTCTAGGGAAGAAAGTTATCTCTCCAATAATAGACATTTCAAACTCTTTTGACATTTCTTGAGAAAATTTATAACTTGATTCATCATTGTTGCAGCCAAATATGATGTCATCCACATAGACCAGTGTGACTAACAAATTGTCTTTTTCAATTCTAGGATAGATATTTTTGTTAGAAATGCCTCTTTTGAATCCTTGTTGCAGCAGGTATTTATCAAATCTTGCATACCATGCTCTAGGTGCTTTTTTAAGGCCATAGAGTTCCTTCTTCAATCTATACACTTGTTCTTCTTTTCCTATTTGTTCAAATCCTTCTGGTTGTTCTATGTAGACTTCATATTTTAGGTCTCCATTTAGAAATTCATACTTTAAATCCATCTGATAGACTTTAAAATTCTTAAAGCATGAGTATTCTATAAACAATATGATGGCTTCCATTCTTTTAAATGGAGATAAGGTTTATTCAAATTCAATCCCTTCTACTTGTGCATATCCTTTGCACACTATTCTTGCTTTATTCCTTATAATTTGACCATCTTCATTAAATTTATTTCTAAAAATCCACTTGGTCCCTACCACATTTTGTTTTTGGTCTTGGGACAAGTTCCCAAGTCTAATTTTTCTCTATTTGATCAAGCTCTGCATTCATGGATTTGATCCAGTCTTCATATTTGTTGGCATCTGTAAATGTTTTGGATTATATTAGGGAGAGAAAATCTTGTTATGATTCATATGTTAGTTTTCTTCTTGTTTCAACTCCAGCACTTTTGTTACCAAGGATTTGACTTTCAAGAAGATTTATTTGTACTCTCCTTGATGGTGCTTTTATATCTTGTCTTGGTGATTCTTCATCTTCCTTTTATTCTTCACTTTGTGATTCATCCTCTTGTATTTATTTAATTTTTTCATCATCATCATCTCTTATCCTTTCATCAAATTGTGGATTATCTTGAGATTTGATCCCTTTTGTTTTTAGATCATCCACTTTTACATTTGAACTTTCCACAATCTTGTGTAGCCTCAAATTATAGCATCTGTAGGCCCTTTTGTTGGATGAGTAACCAAGAAATGTGTCTTCGTCTGATCTAGAATCAAATTTTCCCAGGTTATCATCATTTCTCTTTATGTAGCATTTGCTCCCAAAAAATCTGAAGTGTTTAATTGATGTTGGTCTTCCTTGTTGTGGTTAACTCTAATTTGTGATTTGTTAAGTATGTACATTGTTGTATACACTTCTTCTATATATATATATATATATGGTAGTTTGGATGCATTCAACATGGTTCTTGCTACTTCTTGAACAATTCTATTTTTCCTTTCAACAACTCTATATATATATATGGTAGTTTGGATGCATTCAACATGGTTCTGGCTACTTCTTGAATAGTTATGTTTTTCTAAGGGGTTCTTCAAACTGAAAAGTGTATTTTAATTCCATGTGTTTCACAAGATTCATTGAACTCATTTGAGGTAAATTCTCCTCAATTGTTTGATCTTAGGAACTTGATTTTGAGATTAGTCTCATTTTTAACCTATGCTTTGAAGACTTTAAATTTTTCGAATGCTTCAATTTTTTTTTAGAATGGATACCAAATTCATTCTTGTATAGTCATTTATGAATAAAATGAAGTAATTTTCACCTCATATACTTTTAGTTCTTGTTGGTCCACAGAGGTTAGTATGAAAAAGTTCTAATGGTTTTGACATAGAGTATTCCTTTTTCTTGAACCTTACTTTTGTATGTTTCCCATGTTGGTAGTGCCTACAAATAGATTTTGAGGGTTTTATAATCTTTGGCATGTCTTTCAAGGCTTCCTTTCTACTAACTTTTATCAAGTTATCAAAGCTTATGTGTCTTATTCTTCTATTTCATAGCCAATTTTTATCTATTTGGCCAATGCAACATTTTTCTTTTTCTTTTGTGTTTAAGATGTATACATCGCTTAATTTCCTTAGTGCAATAGCCATTAATTTTCCCGAGTCTTCTTTTCTAATTTCACATTTTTTAGAGTCAAATATGAGAATATGTCCTTGATCACATGTTTGGCTAACACTGAGGAGATTAGGATTCAAATTTTCAACTAATAGCACATTTTATTCTTTAGCTCTATTATTTCCCATACTAAATATACACTTTCTAAGTATCTTGCCAGAGACATCATCTCCAAATATAACACTTCATTTTTCTTTCCTTTCCAGATTGAGGAATTTGTTTTGTTCTCTTGTCATATGCTTTGAATATCCACTGTCAACATACCATTAGCTTCTTTTATTCTTTAAATATAAGGCTACTGTTATAACCCTAAATTGCACCACACATGCTTACTTGGCATCAAGACAAATCATATCCCTTCTTTGCCAAAACACTGTTGAACAACTCTTTGAAAATCCTCTTGAATAAAGGCCCACACACCCTAATCCATTACTGCATGCATGTACACGCTGGCTGACCCAAAACAGCCCGTGTGGACTAACAAAATCACGAAAAAAGGAAAGTTAACGATGGAACAAAAAGCTATGGGTGAGTTAACTGAAACTCCTGGCCATGCATGGCCGAGGGTTCATCCAAATACCTAGTTCCTTATAGCCTATAAAAGAAGGGGTAGGGGTCCCATTTGGAAGAGGAAAAATATAGAAAAGAAACTCTACCCATTTACGTATTTCCATTGTCCCAACCCTTTAGCCTTTCCTTATGCCAAAGGAGATTCAAAGCAAAGCAGTTGAAGGACAGAAGAAGAGGATCCCAGGATCAGGTTTGAGGAGCAGTGGTCGATCTCAACTTTTGTAAGTTGACTCATTCAAAGTAATAAAGAAAATGCTTTTCCCATCCCAATTCATGAACTGTTTATAGTTTGATCAGTATATGTTTTATTTCTAACCCATTAGTATATAAGTAGTATGCATGCATAGTTGTTGCTCGTCTTGAATGCAGGTCAGTTTTGGAAGGAGTATTGTGAACAAGTAATCAAGCACAACGGAGAATCGACATCAAACGCCGCTAACAAGGTAGGTTGATCTTTCCATGAATTTACTAAGAAAAGGGGATTTAAATCTAGGGATGAAGGTAAAAAGTAATTTCTATTCGATCATATCTACATGCAAAGTCTGAACTCTATTTGCTAGTCTGTAGGGTGTTTTTCCACAACAACGGAATTGGTGACCATACTCGAGACACTCTCTAGGGTTCCTAGAATTTTATTTAGTTTTTGGGTAGTTTAAAGACTAGTTTTTCTTGCCTGCCTTTTCTTTTCGTTTATGTAAAGTCTAAGCTAGCAGGGAGTCTGGTTTTCCATACCAGCTTTCCCTGACTTTTTCTTGACTATGTTTTTTGGGACCCATAGAGATACACGTGGCCTGCACAAGGTTTTCATGCGTGTACCCACGCCCTATCCTCTTACAGCCTGCATGTGAACGCTAGCTGTAGAGGTAGCAGTTGCGTGTAGAGTTTAGAGAACCTCAGAAGTAGTCATCCTCTTCCCTGTCAGAATCACACATTCTCAGGGGGTTTTCTGGAATTATGTCTGAGTCTTGTTTGCTAACAGTCCTATCTCAGATTGTTTTTTCCTTATTATTTTTTTCCTTGCATTATTTGTTTTTCTGTTAGAAAGTGTATCCAAGCCTTCAAGGGATCCTAGTTATCAATATCAGTGGTCTCTTCCTGGTTTGGTATGTCTATTTTCATTTTTTATTAGAGTTTAGATATACACGTGGCCTATACAAGGTCAGCTTGCATGTACACGCCCTCTATCTCTGTTCAGCGCGTGCTCGCACGCTTGTTGTTTGAGTAACAGTCGCGTGCTTGTACAAGATACTTTTTGTTAAGGGTAAGGCAGTCATCCTTTCCCTTGATAAGAATTATTCCTCTCAGGTGTTTGAATCTCTATTTGAACAGTCAATAGCTTAGGATTAATTTTACCCTTAGCTTGTTTTTTCTCATTTAAAACGTTGTCAGAAAAAAAAAAAAAAATTTACAGTTTTTACACAAGTGTGAGAGTCATTGTTTTTACAATTGCTATTGTGTGATTTTTTAATCTGATTCTTTGCGATCTGTGATTTAGGCCAGAATTGTTTTTCTTGGTTTTTTGCTTGTCGGTATTTTCCCTGTCTTTCTTTACTAGCACTTAAATAAATAAAAAATCTCTTTTCATTTTCTTCTTTGGTTGAAGAGTGTGTTTCTGCATCATTAGCTAGGGAAAAGTCTTTTATTTCATAAGTTTTTGTAGTTCAATTAGATCATAAGTATCTCGTAGTCGAGTGAAATTCCTTTGAGTTTGTTGTCCAAAATCTTAGAAAAAATAAAAAAATATTTTTTGAAAAGTTGTTGAAATTTTGCATTCAGTAAAAGTTTTGTTTCCATCTTTTTTATTCATTTTTTTCTTTCGCCTTTTACACATCATCAGTTTCACCCTCATACCCCTTGAAGTAAGACAAATCCATAAAAGTAACGCTAAATTTAAAATCTACTAGACTTTTATGTTTGTAGGGTTCACAAACTAGTTCAGGACTAGGGCCTTGGATTAGGTTGGAGAGGAAACTCTTCAAGTCCATTTAAAATCAAACATTGGAGTCTGATATAGGGAGTGTCTAATTCCAGTTTTGTGAAAGTTATCTGGGACCCCCCTCTAACACAAGGGATAAACACGAGGTCGCATGCAGAAAGGTAGCGGAGATAACCCCTCCAAAGCCGGACTAATCATAGTGGAGAACACATATAGAGGGCTTGTTTTGGGATTCTGTCGTTTGCATTTTCCACGGAGCTTTGTGGGTCTCAAATTCATTCAAGGTCCTTAGCTGTCTTACAAACCATTTTCTCTCGATACCCTTGATAGGTTTAGGGTCGATACCCTGCTCATTGTGGTCTACCCGACTTTCCACTGTACCCGCCTAGTGATTGTTCGCGTGTTGGCAACCTAGTTGCCAATATTTGTTAGGGACATACATAGGTGACTGTGGGGGTATACCGTGGTACCTAGGATAGACATCAGGCCACACTTTGTAGAGTATACCTGGAGGGTGCTTCCATGTTCGAGTTGCACTTGCACCGGTAAGTTGCTCTAGTGTTGGTTGTTGTAACTGTTCTTCCAATTAATTTAGTGTTTGATTGTCTTATCTTCTAGGGATTCTTTTGTAGTGGGTGTTACTTTTGAGCGTTTAGACTACATTAGAGTGTCTTGGATATTCTCACATAGTGGAGGATCCCGAGATCTACCGGTCATGAAGGCTTCTTGGAAAACCGTCGGTTACACCCCACCACCATTAAGGTGGAAGCTAGACCAACAAGGGTCTTTTAAAGCGATCGGGTTACAAACCATTGTGCCCAAACACCCCCCTGAGGAATCGACCATTTTGGACCTTAAAGCAACCACTCTTGGCATGGTTGAAACCCCAACCACTAATTTCTTGGAACCTTTTATTGTACCAATTCAATTTCACGAGCGCCAGACAGTGTCGCACACAGCAATGGAAACAAATGTTGTTACTCCTTCTGGGAATTCTTCAATTCCCACCACGGTTGTCACCACAGGAGAGTTTTCATCTCCTAACCTACCATCATCGGTACAAGCCACCATGGTCTCGACCGCATCTACTTCGCACAGTAGCCTGAACCCGTCTTTGGCGGAAGCCATAACCCCTTTCACACCAAGTGCAACAGGCCCTCCGTTCTCATACGGGATGCCTAGTTTGGGTACAAGTCCTGTACTTTCCTACTCCACTTTACAGACTTTGGGTCTGGGGACAGGGAGCTCTAGTGCTCCTCTGCAAGGTCACATGGGGGGCACTCCTGTCCCTTTTAATGCTTTTCCTTACGGAGGAGGTCATATGCCTCCTTCATCCCCTTCACTTGGTGGTTCGCATCAGCAATCCGTCGGGCAGCCTACACACAATAGTTTATTTGGAGCGGAGAGTCAAGGACCACCTTCACATAGTATGTCGGTAGGTTCGACACCGTTTTCTTGGAACAAAACATTTGGTAACAACACCTTCTTATCAGCTACTTTCCTGACTGGGGGAAACCCCATTTTTGGACAATCTACTCCTGTGCAGGGTACTATTCCTGCACAGGGGGAAAACCTAGCAAGACCTTGGAATTCAGGGCAAGGATCTATTCCCTCCTCTGGAATTCCGATCTGGGGTAATTATTTCCACAATCAATGGAACTCTGGACAAACTACTATTCCTATCCCCACGGGACCGACATGAGGTAATCCTTCCCAAAGTCCTTCAAATACAATGCATACCCAACAATCTATGTCCTATTTGGGAAATCAACCGATGATGTCTCCACATATGCAAAATCCTTATGCTGGCCAAGGCCATGGTTTCTACCAGAATCTGGGCTAGCAGCCAAACTTTTCCTGGAAACCTGGTGCCAGTCAAACTCCAGGTCCCTTTTTCCCCGATTATCAACAGCAACCCAAACTACCATTCCTGGTGACTTTACACTTGCCAGATTTGATGAGGTTGTTGAATGACCCTATTTTTCACGATCCACATTGGCCTCCTATGCCAACGAAGTTTCCTTTGGACATTCCAAAGTTCAAAGCCAAGCCTAATGAAGATCCAGGAGGTCATGTGACTACCTTTCATCTTTGGTGCTCATCTAACTCATTGAAAGATGACTTCGTACAGTTGCGATTGTTTCAACGTACTCTCATTAGGAGTGCTGCAAAATGGTACATTGAGCTCGATTTCTCAAGATACTCTTCTTTTGGCGAACTGGCGATGGATTTCCTTAACCATTTCCAGTTACCTGTGAGATACGACGCTGGCACAGAGCTGCTTGCCAATTTTGAACAGACAACAGTGGACCATATCTCTGATCACATTTGAGAATGGAGACGTCAAAAGAGTTTAATCAAAGTACCAGTCCCACCAGCATTCTTGCTTGAGTGGTTCCTTAAGTCTTTGGTCCTGCAGTTATCCAAAGACGTCGCGACATCCAGAGTTTTCTCTGAAGAAGACACCATCATGAGGGCTCAACACTTTGAGCTCATCTATTCTCAGTCCAGTTTATTATAAAACATCTTTCCATATGCGCCATGTTCAATACTGGATAAAACTAGACAGAGAGTTGGACCGCATGCCGATGGTATTGTCAGTTCAGCACAAACCAAGCCCGATGAGCAATTGACAAAGCAGTTGCAACATTTATCCATACAACACACAGTGGCTAGGAAAACTACTGCTTTGGCTGCTCCCCCTACCCAAACGTCGAAAGTACACACAGTGCAGTCGACTAACCCAAAGGCCACCCAGCAGCATGAAGGGAAGAAAAAACAACGAAATAAGGGTAAGGGGGATAAAAAACCCAACGATAATGCTGGTGGAGACAACACTGAAAAATGGAAGGCGAGGTATCCTTGTAACTTGTGCGTAGAAGACCACCCGAACCATCTATGTCCTTGACTTGCAGAGGCCCAAAATTTGTCACACAGCAACAGTAGGCGGTGTTGACGAACCCATTTCAACATGGGAAAAATCTAACTCAAGCCTCTGCAAGCACGGAAGGGGGTAGCCCAGAACCCTGCCTTCCTCCGAACAACCCTTCATCCGCAAACATTTATATGGTTAGGGGTGATGCTTTCATATCGACTAGAGCACACGATTATAGTAAACCAAGCGCTTCTAATAAGGGTAAAGAAGTTGACCTCCCATCTCTTCCTCTACATATTGAGAAGATGTTGGGAGAAGCAATGACATGCATTTCAAAAGGTGCATTTAAAAAATATTCTGATAACCCAAACGCAAGGGCCGCCCGTAACTACTCTGTGATGAAAGATTTATCAGAAACCCCTTGCGCGGTGTCTCCTTTGGAGGTCCTCCAAAGCTACCCTGCTCAGAGGAAAGCCTTGTTAACCACTTTGGGCTCTACTGAGACTTGTAATCTAGGTACCATCATGTTAAATACAACCGACTTAAAACCTCATATGCCTTACCATGTAGCGTTTCAGATAGTAGTGGCTTATCCCATGAAAACTTTTACTCGGAATATCTTCTGCACGATGGTTGATGAGGGAACTTTGACATGCGTTATGTCATTGGCATGTTGGAAGGCCATTGGCCAGCCCGTTTTGTCTCCATCACCTACTCTCCTCACTGCTTTCGACGGTCGTTCATTCCGACCACATGGAATCATTCCTTCTTTCCCCGTGCATTTAGGAGGGAATATTGTGTGTGTTGAAGTAGAGGTAGTCAATGCTCCCCTCAATTATAACCTCTTGTTAGGACGGAGTTGGACTTATTCCATGCAAGCTGTGGTTGCTACAGTTTTCTGGGTCTTGTTGTTTCCACACAAGGGTTGGATAGTGACCATCGATCAATTGTGTTTCTCCAGATCTGACCTAGATTTTGGGGCATCCACGGTCCCGATGATTGATAATCCTCAACCAGGTGTCATCAATGTAGGAGTTGGTTTGTGCCCATCCTTGATGGGTACCTTTGATTATCCACCTCCTCACGGCGATATCAAATTTATATCTAATCACCATAAGGTTGAGATTTTTCAAGTTTCGTCATTATGCACAACTTACTTTGAGGATCCATGGATTCTTCCTTCCCCATCAGCCACGATGGATGAGACATGGCACCCAGGCATGTTCATGCCCTTGTCTGTTGCTGAAGTAGCATACTCTTTAGTCCAGCAAGCTTCAGCTAACACTAATCTGATTCCTGCACAAGAATTAGATCCACTTCTAGAGCCTATTTGGGCTCAGGGTTCTCTCTCTAACGTCGATTCGTTAGACTTAGTCTTGCCTTTTGATGAAGCAGTAATCGAAGAAATGACTAGTCCAGACAAACCTTGGGAAGATATTCATCACAGATCATATTTTATCCCAGAGATAAGCCGAATCGAAGCAGGAGAATTCACCGTGACCATGACGGGAGATCAGTCGTGTCCTATTAATCTCTTAGCTACACATGAAATTTATGCTGAGGGCAATATGGAAACTATCGTTGACACTATACCAATCAATATCTCCTAAAACCCTGGCATCGTGGAGAACGTCTTCATTGGAGCGGATTTATCCCCCAAAGAGATTCAAATCTATACAGATATTTTCAAAGAATTATGTGACATTTTTGCCTGGTCTTATGAGGAAATGCCAGGTATCGATCCCAAAATAGTTGAACATGAAATCACAACATATCCTGATGCCAAGCCTATTTGACAAAAGCTTCATCCAGTTAATCCCAAGAAAGCAACAGCCATCAAGATTGAGGTTGAGAAATTGCTAAAGGAAGGTTTTATCTATCCTATCCATTTGACTCAATGGGTGTCAAATCCTGTGTTGGTCAGTAAAAAACAAGCCACGATTCGTGTTTGTACTGATTTCCGTGATTTGAACAAGGCATGTCCCAAAGATAAATTTCCAACACCATTCATTGACCAGATCATTGATGAATGTGTTTGTTGTGAAGCCTTTTCTTTCATGGATGGTTTTTCGGGATATAATCAAATCCAAATCAAACCCGAAGACCAACACAAAATGGCATTCATTTGTCCTTGGGGTACATTCGCATATCGTAAGATGCCTTTTGGTATTAAAAATGCTGGAGCCACCTTCCAGCGGGCCATATCTTTTTCTTTTCATGATCTCAAGCATTTAGTCGAGGCCTATCTAGATGATTTAGCATCATGATCTCGCAAGAGAACGGATCATCCTACACACCTTAGACTAATCTTCGAACGCTGTCGCTACTTTAGGATTCACTTGAATCCAAACAAGTGCAGCTTGTGCGTAATGTCAGGACATTTGTTAGGTTTCATCGTATCAACAACAGGGATCATGGTCGATCCTCTCGAGGTGGAAGCAATAATCCAGTTTCCCCCCCCCCACACACAATCCTTCAACTTCAAAGTCTACAAGGCAAAGCGAACTTTTTACGACGCTTCATCGCCAACTATGCCGAAATCACCAATGGCTTTATGCACTTACTGAAGAAAGACGTTCCTTTTTACTAGGACGAAGCTACTCAATGCTCTTTCTACGCATTAAAACATGCCCTCACAACTGCACCTCTGCTATGGCCACCTAACTATAACAAAGATTTCTTATTATATCTGGTTGCCGCAGAGTCAACCATTGGCATGGTTTTAGTTCAGGAAGATGATTTGTTCTCAGAATACGTGATCTATTACCTGAGTCGATGCCTCATAGGAAAAGAACTCAATTATTCTCATATCTAAAAACTTGTGTTGGCAGCAGTTCATGCTATTCAACGGTTCTGTCATTATGTTCTATTTCACAAGACCACCGTCATTGCTGTCGTGAATCCATTCCAGTACATGTTGACACGGCGGGTTATAGGAGGAAAAATTAGTAGATGGATAGTCATCCTCAAAGAATTTGACGTAGACTTCATTTCGGCAAAGTCCAAAAAATCATTGGTCTTCGCAGAACTTATTTCAGAACTTCCAGTTGAGTCAAGTGACGTTGTGCTTGAAGAATCGCCTATCCGGGGAGATATGTTTTTTATCACATTTTCAGATCCCTGGTATGGAGATATACTTATCTATCTCCAAAATTTGAACTGCCCCACTTCTACTTCTTGTGATGAGCATCGGCGTATACGCCATCAGGCTAAGAATTATCTCATACTCAATGATACGTTGTATTGAAGAGGTGTAGATTGCATCTTACGTCGATATCTCAAACATGAGGAGGCAGTCATCGTACTTAATGATTTCCATACCGGAGCTTGTGGCAGTCATTTTTCTAGGTTAGAAACAGCCCAAAATATTCTACGAGCAGGTTACTTATGGCCGACACTTATCAAAGATTGTATAGAATCGTTCAAGAAGTGACATTCGTGCCAAGTATTCTCTCGGAAGATGAAGGCACATCCCACTCCTATGTTTCCTGTCATCACAGTTGGTCCCTTCACCAAGTGGGGGATTGATTACACTACTTGCAGCCCCCCGTCAGCAAGGGGGCACTGCTATATCATCGTAGTTGTAGACTACTTCACTAAGTGGGTCAAATCTATGCCAACGTTTAAAGATGATGGAGAGACTGCAACTCTCTTTTTATTCAACCAGATCATAGCAATGTTCGGCGTCCCGAGAGAGATTGTTACTGACCATGGCAGTCACTTTCAGAACCAAATGATGACCGAATTAACATCAAAGCTTCGGTTATGGAAAGAGCATTCATCACCCTACTACCCCCAAGCCAATGGGCAGGTGGAAGCTGTAAACAAAACTCTTAAGACTATTCTACAGCGAACTATCAACTCAGCCAAGTCAAATTGGAATTTGATGTTATACTCGGCATTATGGGCTTACCGAACATCTGTTAAGACTGCAACCAGTTTCTCACCTTTTCAACTCGTTTACAGGCTGGAGGCAATCTTTCCCATCGAATGTCAGATCCCATCTCTAAAATTGGCAGTACAATTATTTCCAAACACTTCTCCACTTGAAGAATGGTTAGTACACCTTGAGCAGCGTCGTGATGTGGCCCTGGCCAACGAGGCTCACAAACACAAGGTCAAGTGTCAGTATGATAGGTCCATTCGTCCTTGGATTTTCTCTGAAGGAAACCTTGTCCTGGTCTATGTCCAAGATAAGGACCCCCTGGGGGCAGGAAAATTCAAACCCATGTGGTTCATACCCTTCATCATAAAAGAGGTATTAAAAAATGGCGTTTATCGTTTGGTTGATTTTGAAGGGAATGCTTTGGCGGAGCCTAGAAATGGGCTCTACCTCAAGAAGTATTACTCATAGGCAGGTCACTGTGGGTAACTTTTTGTAACATATGTATAGTCTTTGTACTATTACTTTTTAGTTTCTTTTAAGTGTTATGGACGTGTCATTGATGTTATCTTTTGTCAATATGGTAGATGTCAAGTGATTCTGAGGTGTTCATTGGGTATGCAGATGGTGCTAGTCGGCACACTCGAAGGCTTGCCTCTGCGGCTTGGGTAATATTTACACCTCAAGGCCAGTTGTTATCTTCCAGAGGTATATGCTTAGGTGACACCACAAATAATGTAACCGAGTATAGTGCAGTTATTGAGTTGCTTCATGACGCTTTGTCATTGGGTATCTCTCATCTCCAAGTCTATATCGATGCTCAACTGGTTGTGTCTCAGCTAAACAGAGTATACCAGGTTCATGATCCAACCTTACACCGACAATTCCTTAGGGTACGTCTCTTAGAACAAAACTTTTATTATATTACATATTTTCATGTTCCTAGGAGATTAAACCAAATTACAGATACTCTAGCTAATCAAATTTTAGATTGGCATCTTGCACACATATGAAAGAACAATGAAATAGGCATGTAAATACATTTTTTCACACGTGATCCATAAGACACAAAAGATCAAAAAACCATATATAACATCATAAAATAACTAGAGTACATAGGTGGATGCAAGCACCTCAAAAATGGGACTAATAACGAGTCACAGGGCTTATGCCCTCAAAAAAAATATACAAGTAGTGCTCGTGGCACGTAAAAAGTATAAATAGGTTCAGGGCCTATGGGCCCTATTATAATAGTCTACAGCATGGGATAAACACCTAAAAAATCAAACCCACATCTAAGGTGCCCCCACTACATGAGGCTGCATGGATGGCGGCAGGTCCTCTATCTCTGCCATCGGGACTGTGCGAGTGAGTGCAGTGAAGTTCCGCTCAACTCGTATAAGGACCCTCTCAGCCTCCCCGGCTAGGAGGTTCCCTACTACTGTTGGTTCCCCAGTGGCGGAAGCTACGGCTTCTGGCCAAGGACGACGCCCATTCCGTGCATAATTGGTAGGTCGCACGAGTCCCACATATGCATGCAATAAATGTATACCCGTCAAATACTCTTTCATACAAAAAAAAATGATATATATAACAAAAATGACATAAAAATTACATATACAAACAAAAAAACTACAAAGGTGGAGACTTACCCATCTCCCCTCTCTCCTCACCAGAAGGCACGAGTATCTCAAGATCTCTAGAAAATTATATCCCTGCATATGGGTAATCCTCAATCATAGGGATCTATCGTGACAACCACGCAAAAAAGTCTTCATCGAAAGACTCATTGGTCCTTCCACCACCCTGTCACGGAAGTAATACTGCCCATCTACATATAGCAGGAAAAGAGGCTTGATGTCCTCATACCACTTCCCGAGGACTAAAGATCGAAACTCTCTGAAAGAAGAATGAACACAAAATCATCCCAACCCCGAAGTTTCTCTGTGTCCACTGTCGGCAATCTATCAATTGCCTTTTCATACACTCAAGTAGTGTGGTACTCCAGTCAAAAATTTGTTCATTCAAGCACTGGATAGCACAGTTCATCTGTGCACGAGATGCCTGATGCAAGGTCATTGAACCGATAATCCACCCAATAAGAAATAATATCGCTTAGAGCGATAGGTTAGTAATCTTACTTATGGGAACCTAGGAGCTCACACGGTTTGTCCCAGCCTCACAATGCTCAGCTATCAGTTCCTCTATGTTGTGCGGCCCCGTAGGAAATGTCCTAAAATTGACTGGTTCCCCTCTCCTTGAGAGGCCAGTCAAAAAGTAGATACCCTCAGTGGTGGGCACCAGTGGTTTCCCCTCTAGCATGAAGGCCTCTACATCAGGGTGCCAGTAGTCAATCAAGGCATTCAGTAGCCTTGGTTGCACTCGCATAAATGGACATAGGAAGAACTTAATTAAACCACACTGTATCAACATGGCCATGACATTCAGATCTCTCGCAACCAACTCACTAATTGCTTCATGCTCCCTTTCCCTCCACTAGACATACATCCTGCCAAAACAACCAAGTTCAGGAGGGTCAGTGTTTGCTCTTTAGTTATTTTTTGACAATAAAAGGGGGTCCATGTGTGTTTTTGAGGTGACAGTCACGTGTACACGTGGGCATACTTTACTCTACCCGAGTGTACATGCGGCCTGTCCAGAGACATCCCGCGTGGACCTAGGGATGACCTTTAAAGGTTGATGCTCACCCAAAAAATGAAATCAAATGAAAAATTTAAGAATTGAATAGCTAGATAGGGGAGTTTGTACTTACTTGGTCCAAGAATAGGTTCGTTTCGTCCATTGTAGCTCCTGGAATCACCGTTTTTATCAAAGGGGGTCTTTTGGATCCAGAGTCAATTTCAAAATCAGCAATGGTGATAATGAGCTGTCAGCTTCTATTTATAGACTTTTTGGCTTCTTTTTCTCACTTTTTTGGCCTCCCTTATCAGTTTCTTTATACCAAAAACCATTTAGAGTGATTCAGGAGTTATATGGGAGGGATTTGATCGGGTATTGTGACACTTTTTTTGAGTTTTGAGAAAATTTTGACAGTCCATGAAAATTTTTCCAAGAATCAACTTGAGCATATAGGTTAGGTTACTACCCCGACTTTTGTGTCTTGTTGTCTTTTTCCTCTGCCATAGGATTGATCCCATCAGGTTGTGACACGGAACCATCATATCTACTTTAGAAGTGTCGCAACTTGGTGGTAGATCTTACCAGAACATGGATGTCGTAGGTAGGTCCTAGTTGCATTATGGTGTCCATGTCGTCTCTAAAACACTGTAGGCTCGGGAGTCCTTATAGTCTTTCCTGAATATGAGTTTGAGCCTCATTGGCATGATTCTTCTTCACTCTTGATCTCACCCTCAGGACTCCCAAAAAACTAACTGGTCTCCTTTTAATCCCTTTTCAGACCCTCTAAACATGAAAATATTTTCGAGCGATCTTGTGGCCTTTCACGCTCGTTAAACTGAAAATTGAAGTCACGTCTGTTCGGCAGTAGTTTACCCCTTTTTCAGTCTAGACGGTCAATTGTACGAACAAAGGTATACTCTATGGAACTTCTGTTCTTTAGAAGAGTACTCTCAGGTATAATTTTATCTCTTTTTCGGGCCTGAGGGACTAAACTTACAAAAAAGAAACCCCCACGGAGTCCATAGTTAATCTCTTTTCAGACTCCCTAAAATTGAAAAGATCGTCGAGTGACCTTATTCTTTCACACTCGTTAAATTGGTCTAGAAGAATATTCCTGACGAAGTCCATAGTTAATCTTTTTTCAGACTCCTTAAAAATGAAAAAATGGTCGAGTGATCTTGTCCTTGTCACACTCATTAAAATGGTTTTGAATCGACATCTAATCGGTGCTAGTTTACCCTTTTTCAAACCGACTAGACTATCTTCTAAAAAGGTACCCCAATGGAGTCTCCTTTTATGTTTTTTCAGACTCTCTAAATATGAAAAACCACCGAGCTTAACTTCTCTAGGCTCGTTAAACTTATATCAAAGGACATTACCATTGTGTGTTTTATTAACCACATTTGCATACCTTATACACCAGCCTTGTGATAGTTTGTTTATGTGTCTTAACACCTTTGGCCGCCAGAGGATTTTTCCCAAGTATCATTTTACTAGAACATCAGTCTTGTCCTTGTGCCTTGAACTTGTATGTTTGCAATACTCGTTCCTCCATTGTAATGTAATATTCCTTTATTCTTTTTCCATAATTATTGAAAAGAACAAAAAAATCAAATATACCCCAAAAAGAGGAAGGGAAAAGTATTTTCTTTATTGGCAGCATAATGAGTCGCCCTTGGATAAATCACATCTATCCATTTGTTCATTAGACTATGGGATGTAGTACGACCTTAGGAAGCTTTTCTCGCTATATAGAGTTGTGTCCTCCATCATTTGGTTATTCTTCCAAACATATGGAGAGTTTGCATTGCCTCCTGTTTCGTAGACTTATGATTAACATACATGTTGCATGAGTCTCATCATTTGCCATGCTATTATCCAAGGAAAGTTTGTCACTAAGCCTGAGTTGGCCCCTCTGCAATATGTCTCTTGTCCGCATACCCGGCCATCCTGAACAGCCAATCAAGTCCTTGTTTGAAATCACTGAAGCCTTCAGTCTGATCATCAAGATTATCAAGTCCATGACCGACGAGCCATCGAAGACCTCTGGGTAGTGCATTCGTACACTCATATTACACTCCTACCCGAGTTTTGAAGATTTTGAAGTTGTTGCTCGAGCTCTGAAGATCTCATATCTAGCCATCAGGCCAAATCATCTTCTGGAAGATGAATACTCTATATGTATATCTTTATGATTTCGAGATGTAGCTCCATTGTGTATTGTTCGCAGCTACTCTTTATAGTTATTTGACATGGATCTACAATGTATTTGATTGGTAGCCATGATTCTATTTTATCCCGAGCATGGGTATGCCCACCTCGGTGAGACATTTGTTATTTTGCAGATGGCACCTCCTGGTTCCTGATCCTTGGGCTCAATCGTTCAGCACATCAGTAAAGATTGGTAATGTATTTCGGCCATCAGATGCTCTTCTGACCTCACACATTAGGGGGCAATTATTATAACCCTAAATTGCACCACACATGCTTACCTGGCATCACGCCAACTCATATCCCTTCTTTATCAAAACACTACTAAACAACTCTTTGAAAATCCTATTGAATAAAGGCCCATGCACCCTAATCCATTACTGCACGCGTGTACACGCTGGATGACCCAAAAAAGCCCGCGTGGACCAACAAAAGCATGAAAAAGGGAAAGTTGCCAATGGAACAAAAATATATGGGTGAGTTAACTGAAACTCTTGGCCATGCATGGCCAAGGGTTCGTCCAAATACCTAGATCCTTCTAGCCTATAAAATAAGGGTTAGGAGTCCCATTTGGAAGAGGAAAAATATAGAAAAGAAACTTTGCCCATTTATGTATTCCCATTGTCCCAACCCTTTAGCCTTTCTTTATGCCAAAGGAGATTCAAAGCAAAGCAGTTGAAGGACAGAAGAAGAGGAGCCCAGGATCAGGAGCCTAGGATCAGGTTCGAGGAGCGGTGGCCGGTCTCAACTTTTGTAAGTTGACTCATTCAAAGTAATAAAGAAAATGCTTTTCCCGTCCCAATTCATGAATTGTTTATAGTTTGATCAGTATATGTTTGATTTCTGACCCGTTTGTATATAAGTAGTATGCATGCATAGTTGTTGCTCATCTTGAATAAAGGTCATCTTTGGAAGGAGTATTACGAACAAGTAATCAATTACAACGGAGGATCGACATCAAACACTGGTAACAAGGTAGGTTGATTTTTCCATTCATTTACTAAGAAAAGGGGATTTAAATCTAGGGATGAAGGTAAAAAATAATTTCTATTCGGTCATATATGCATGCAAAGTCTGAACTCTATTTGCTAGTCCATAGGGTGTTTTTCCCCAACAACAGCTACCTTACATTATGTTTCATTTTCTTCTATTTGTTTTTCCTTCTGTATCTTCTTATATTTTTCTTCTTGACTGTTGAAAATACTCGTCACCATGGAATATTTTGATAGTCTGCAATTACTAGCTTTATAACCATGATTGTTTCATTTGGAGCATTCAATATTGTAATCTTATAATGGAGAAAATGAATTATAATTTCTATTCCTTTTATTTCTACTAGACTTGTTGTTCCTATGGCCATATCCTTGAACATTTTTATGACAGTTCTTTCTATAATCTTTACAGTATAATGATTTATGTTGGATTACTGAGAGTGGGGATGAATCAATCATAGAGAAATTCAATCATTTTTAACCAAAAAATGAAATTGTTATATCAATGTAGCATTATCATCCAATAGTTGCAAAGTAAATAAACAATGAGAAAATGAGAAATCATACACATACACAGTACACCAATGTTTTTACGTGGAAACCCAAAGCGGGAGAAAACCACGGAATGATTTTTTCTTATATGTATTTAAGAATTACATTCATTGGAAGCACCAACTTCCTTTGTTTTCCAGTTGCAATTGGAAAGAGGCTCCAACCCCCTAGTTTCTCAAGATACAACCTGAAGGAAGCTCCAGCTCCCCAATTCTCTGGCTACAACCAGAAGGAGGCTACAACCCCCTAGTTTCTCAGGCTACAACCTGAGGGAAGCTCCAACTCCCCAATTCTATGGCTATAACCAAAAGGAGGATACAACTCCCTATGTTCTCCTTCTATAACCAGAAGGTGGCTACAACCACCTTTCCTTTCCCCGTACAACCGCCCTGACGTAGATGTAGAATGATGGAACCACTGTCACACTATCATTGTGAGATATACCACTATAACAACCTGTACCACTGACCTACAGCCAACTGTTGGTCCCCGGTTTTGACCATGCTCTTTGCCTATACTATATACCACAGACCTCCATTTATATGTCAGTACCACCCTTTTGACCTCATTTTGACATAATCAACATCTCCTTACCATTCAAAGGGGTCACCTAAGGTATCTTTGAATTTCAAGCTATTTTTATGCACTTTAATGCTTTAAATTGATAATGGGACTAATATCGCTTGGGTTAGGTACCACTGCTATTTTTGGAACAGGATGTCGGTACCAGGTACCAACTCGCACTCGTGGAGGTACCAATGGAGCCGTTCAAGATCTGTGCATTATGGTGTGCGTTATGGTTCAAATGAGAGATAGAAAGATTCACAGGCCAGCTGGAGTCATCGCCACAGAGTGCTCGAAGACATAATGATAAACCTGGATCGATTATTCTTCATCATTCACACTTCGTGACACTACGTGTCACGAAGATGTGAAATAGGTTTTTAACTTGATTCCACGACTATTCTCGGATCAGGGATCTGTTTGTTTTATGCATCTTTGTTTTCGACTGTTATGAACAATAAGACTTCTATAAAAACCCAGGATCACTCCTGAGAATGGGTTACTGTTGCCGTTGTTATTGCTATTGTTATTGTTGTTGGATTATGTGATGTCGTGAAACTATGTTTTGAATACAGATTGTTGTTACGTTATATTATTCGACTGATATGTGATTTGAGTATTTCTTTCCTGAGTTGATGAAGCACGGAGTTTATACAATGATGGAATAGAATGTTATAGTTGGCTCTGGTCATTACTAACAGTGTTTGTGCCGTTTGGTTGGGCCCGCCAAACCGGTGCAAGTCGCTACCTTATTTTGCAATAGAGTTAGTTTTATGCTGTCATAGCTTTAGTTCATTTCAAGGTTTTAGAACTTGCATCCGAGGTAGCCTAGCGTTCACAGATTTAGATTTAGTTTATCATAACTTCAGTTCATTGCAGTGTGTTAATGTTTGCTTACACGGCAGTTTAAAAGTTTCAGAATCGTGTTTATTTATTCCTCAACTGAATCATTTCAGCGTACTGTTATCTTTTTACGTTGGTGAATATTAAACGCAGGACTGATACCTGTAGGGTAGAATATGCATGTGGTTGTTTGGCTTTTCATTTTCACTTCGAACATAACTCAGAATTAGCATGCACTTTGCTTTGTTAGACACTAGTTATCTCACCTTCTTAGGATAGTTAGATTACAGTAGAACGAAAGGAGCTCCTGGTACCAGTAGTTAGGATAGTACTATGTTTTCCTGTAGATAGAATAGATTGATTTTTGCTGCTCAGAATGAATGCATTTTCGAAAATACTCTGTGTGTCCTAACTTAAATAGAAATGATGATGGTAGAGGATTGGGCATAGAGGTAAAATAATCGTGTGGCACCATACTTTTGGATAGAAATAGCAACACCATCATTTGAGCACAAGACTGTCTGTTTTTCTGTGTATGACTTAATAGGAAATGCTCAGTTTCGAGTTAGTCATTAGAATTCAAGTTCTCAGAATAGATGTGTGTTTTCTTCTTAGGATAGCATTCAGATAGAGACTAGATGCTTGCCTGCACATACTGTGTATCAACTCGAAGTTTACCAACCCTGGTTTGACAATTTAGTGTTTCAGGTCANCATCGCCACAGAGTGCTCGAAGACATAATGATAAACCTGGATCGATTATTCTTCATCATTCACACTTCGTGACACTACGTGTCACGAAGATGTGAAATACGTTTTTAACTTGATTTCACGACTATTCTCGGATCAGGGATCCATTTGTTTTATGCATATTTGTTTTCGACTGTTATGAACAATAAGACTTCTATAAAAACCCGGGATCACTCCTGAGAACGGGTTACTGTTGCCGTTGCTATTGCTATTGTTATTGTTGCTGGATTATGTGATGCCGTGAACCTATGTTTTGAATACAGATTGTTGTTACGTTATATTATTCGACTGATATGTGATTTGAGTATTTCTTTCCTGAGTTGATGAAGCACGAAGTTTATACAGTGATGGAATAGAATGTTATAGTCGGCTCTGGTCGTTACTAACAACATTTGTGTCGTTTGGTTGGGCCCGCCAAACCGGTGCAAGTCGCTGCCTTATTTTGCAATAGAGTTAGTTTTATGTTGTCATAGCTTTAGTTCATTTCAAGGTTTTAGAACTTGCATCAGAGGTAGCCTAGCATTCACAGATTTAGATTTAGTTTATCATAACTTCAGTTCATTGTAGTGTGTTAATGTTTGCTTACACGGCAGTTTAAAAGTTTCAGAATCGTGTTTATTTATTCCTCAACTAAATCATTTCAGCGTACTGTTATCTTCTTATGTTGGTGAATATTAAACGCAGGACTGATACCTGTAGGGTAGAATATGCATGTGGTTGTTTGGCTTTTCATTTTCACTTCGAACATAACTCAAAATTAGCATGCACTTTGCTTTGTTAGACAGTAGTTATCTCACCTTCTTAGGATAGTTAGATTACAGTAGAACGAAAGGAGCTCCTGGTACCAGTAGTTAGGATAGTACTCTATTTTCCTGTAGATAGAATAGATTGATTTTTGTTGCTCAGAATGAATGCATTTTCGACAATACTCTGTGTGTCCTAACTTAAACAGAAATGATGATGGTAGAGGATTGGGCATAGAGGTAAAATAATCGTGTGGCACCACACTTTTGGATAGAAATAGCAGCACCAGCATTTGAGCACAAGACTGTCTGTTTTTCTGTTTATGACTTAATAGGAAATGCTCAGTTTCGAGTTATTCATTAGAATTCAAGTTCTCAGAATAGATGTGTGTTTTCTTCTTAGGATAGCATTCAGATAGAGACTAGACGCTTGCCTGCACATACTGTGTATCAGCTCAAATTTTACCAACCCTGGTTTGACAATTTAGTGTTTCAGGTCACTTAAAAGCTTCAATTTAGCAGCCTGACACCAACCAACCTATAACAACCTATACCAAACAACCTGTAATCAACCTGTACCATAAACAAGTGCATCAACCATGCACCATCCTGTACCAAACAACCTGTAATCATCTTGTACTATAAACAAGTGCATCAACCATGCACCAACCTGTACCAAACAACCTGTAATCAGTCTGTACCATAAACAAGTGCATCAACCATGCACCAACATGTACCTCAACCTATACTATCAACATGTACCATCAGCGAGTACATCAACCATGCACCAAAAATGTACCAATCATGCATCAAACACACATAAACTATGACTCATTAAGGTGTACCAACATCATCAACTATACACCTCATGTATGTGTCAACTCATCAACTACTTGTCTCAACCATGTACCCAACATGTACCTCAACCAAAATCCCTCATCAATTTCATCACCCAAATCTGATCTGATCACATATACCTCAAACACTATACCACAAGTTTGTACCTCAAACCATGTTCTAGAACCTCACTGTTATACAACCTCTATCTGTACCAATAACTTTAGCAACATACCTCAACCAAAATCCCTCAAACATGAACAAATACTAAACTTCAGTAGATCTTCCTCAGATCAACTCTATAGCAAGCCATAAACTCCCAAGAGGGAATCCAACATATTTACAAGGAAAACCCTCAAATTGATTCATAAATTCAACACTACACATATGAGAACCATACCTTTTTTTCTTCTTGTAGTGTTTTGTTGTCGCGGTTTTTCTACCGCAAATCCACTGCAGTGATTTTTCTGCTGCACTTTTTCTGTTGTGTTTTTTCTACTGCACTTTTCCTGCCGCATTATTCCTGCTGTGATTTTTCTGTCGCACTTTTTCTTCCACAGTTTTTTTCCGCACTTTTTCTACCGAAGTTTTCCTGCTGCACTTTTTCTACTGTAATTTTTCTACCGCACTTTTTCTGCCACACTTTTTCTTCTGGAATTTTTCTGTCGCACTTTTTCTTCTGGAATTTTTTTATCACACTTTTTCTTATGGAGCTTTCCTGATGCACTTTTCTCTATCAATAATACCTGCCTAAATAACCTTCCACAAAAATATATATTCAATGATATTTGTAACACCCTGTTTCCCCCAATTTGTAAAAATAACTATACTAGCCAAGAACTGTGGCAAACTCAAAAAATGTGAATGTGTGATGTAAATGGACCTTGTGAAAAAGGTCGATGAATATGAATAATATTATGAATATATATTGCAGGACTGCTGAGAGGGGATATGCTGAAAAAGAGACCACGATGGTTGAAGAAAGGTGGTGGAAGGTGTAACACCCTGTTTCCCCCAGTTTGTAAAAATAACTATACTGGCCAAGAACTATGGCAAACTCAAAAATGTGAATGTGTGATGTGAATGGACCTTTTAAAAAAGTTCGATGAATGTGAATAATATTATGAATGTATATATATTGCAAGATTGCTGAGAGGGGATATGTTGAAAAAGAGACCACGATGGTTGAAGAAAGGTGGTGGAAGGCACCTTGAAAGGTGGCATTAACTTCCACTGAAACCAATACCGTATTTGGACTTCACTGGCCCAGAGAACCAATAGTGGCTCGTTGGCCCAAAATAAATTACTCGCAGGTTGGTAGGTAGATGGCTCCTCGGGAATTAATGAGGGATGGGGAAAGTGAACCGCTCATCCGTAGGAGCCTCGGGCCTGACCACCGCGAGGGAAATCGTGCCACACGTAACCTCACAAGAGGGAAATGTGTGAGGAAGAAGCGCAGAGGGGGCAGATGTGAGGGAAGGAAGAGGAAGTCTAGAAAATACAGAGTGAGTGATAGTGGAGAAGAAGGAGAGTAACCTTCATTCTTGATCAGTGGAAAACAGAGACTCGGTCTCGCAACATTGTGCCCTCAGCTCGGGGGTGGCTAGTGGTAAATCCATTGGGAGTCATTGAGCCTATGGTTGGGTGGAAACGAGCACCCCTCTCAATAGTTGCAACACCTCTGGTGTTATTTCTGATAAGTGTTATTTGGAGTTAATGCCATAATCGCATGCTCAGTTTTATGTTCTTGTAAATAGTTCTGAATAGAAGTGTTTACCTAACGTTTGATTTGATAGAATGGATGCATGTGTATGCTTACATGCCATAGTTTTTTTCTGCACAATTGATTAAGTCTGGGACATGAGTTTGCTCCACCGAGAATCATCTTATTTGCTTAGTTTCTCGTAATATTCTGGGAAGGCCCCTTGAGAGTACTATTTCCGAGAATTACCCCATAACCTTGTAATCGTATTGAACCTTACCAGAGACTCGATTAAGATCAGGGATAATTGGCCGAGAACCGTTTAAGGGTTCATGCATTCTGGGTCTGGAACCCTTATGCGAGAAAGAGTAGCTTTCTAAGGTCTCGGGGTCATGGGAGCCTGAAGCTCCGAGAGTTTGAAATACGTGATTCAAGCTCAGAAGGGATAGCGAGATTCAAATATAGAAATAAAACACCCTATCTCTTGGTAAACGAACAGTCGGAATCCTTTCGAGAATACCCCAAGCCTATCAACACCGACAGATCTAGAGAAGGAGCGTAGTCATTAACACCTCGCCCTTTCATCCTTCGCAAATAGTAGGGGGGGCAGATGCGAGGGAAGGAAGAGGAACTCTGGAAAATACAAAGTGAGTGATAGCGGAGAAGAAGGAGAGTAACCTTCATTCTCGGTCACTGGAAAATACAGACTCAGTCTCACAACATCGTGGCCTCAGCTCGAAGGTGGCTAGTGGTAAATCCATTGGGAGTCACTGAGCCTACGGTTGGGTGGAAATGAGCACCCCTCTCAGCAGTTGTAACACCTCTGGTGTTATTTCTGATAAGTGTTATTTGAAGTTAATGCCATAATCACATGTTCAATTTTATGTGCTTGTAAATAGTTCTGAATAGAAGTGTTTACCTAACGTTTGATTTGATAGAATGGATGCATGTGTATGCTTACATGCCATAGTTGTTTTCTACATAATTGATTAACTTTGGGACATGAGTTCACTCCATCGAGAATCATCTTATTTGCTTAGTTTCTCGTAATATTCTGGGAAGGCCCCTTGAGAGTACTCTTTCCGAGAATTACCCCATAACCTTGTAACCATACTGAACCTTACCAGAGACTCGATTAAGATCAGGGATAATTGGTCAAGAACCATCTGAGGGTTCATGCAATCCAGTTCTGGAACCCTTATGTGAGAAAGAGTAGCTTTCTAAGGTCTCAGGGTCATGGGAGCCTGAATCTCCAAGAGTTTGAACTACGTGATTCAAGCTTAGAAGGGATAGCAAGATTCAAATATAGAAAGAAAATACCCTATCGCTTGGTAAATGAACGGTCAGAATCCTTTCGAGAATACCCTAAGCCTATCAACATCGACAGATCTAGAGAAGGAGCATAGTCATTAACACCTCTCCCTTTCATCCTTCGCAAATAGCGATGGGATCCTGGACCATAGATCCCAGGGACCCATCAGAGCTCTATAAGTTGTCGATATTAACCTTTACTTAGGTGGGAGAGTGAATTCAACTACGTCCCGAAATTCCCGAAGACATTGGGACCGTCCATGTTGGAGGACAGGTAGCAGAGATCCAACCATTTTGCGTATCGGGGATTCATGAGTTTGGAGGTGGAAGACTAGGCTCTTGGAGTCACAAAGTCCTAATTCGCAATATCGCGATGTGATTTGGGTCGTTGATCAAAGAGAAAGGACAGCCATGGGATTTGACGTCTCGATACATCGCGTATCGAGGGTTCATGAGTTTGGAGGTGGAAGACCGAACCCTTGGAGTCGCGAAGTACCGAATAGCGAGAAGTAGGAGCAACCATTGAGTCAGGACCTCCTCGCCATATTGCATATTGAGGTCTCAGAGGTTGAGGGGAATGAGTTTCGAATGTAGAAGTCACGAGCTTGAGAGTTGTGAGATCTTGTGCAACATGTGGCATGTTCGCTTGGTGGGACCCACATGATTGACAAGTGGTGTGACGATAAGATGCCCAGAGAGAGGAAGAAGTGGTGACAGGTGGTGGACACATGTCATTTGAAATGGGAGTCAACATCCTTTTGACTTCTCATACTTCGGGTTCTCGTAAGAAAGGAGCACAAAGGCCCAACAACTCAAGTCGCGAAGTTGCAAGTTCCGAGAAGCCTGGAAGGAGTCAAACCTTCTCTGGCTTTCACGTCTCAGGGTTTTGTAAAAGAAGGGCCCAGAGGTTCAACCTTTCAACTCGCGAACTTGCAAGTTGCGAGAAAGGCTAGTAGTTATCCCTAGCCAGTGGTCACGCATGGAGAGCGCTAATAAGGAGGGGCCATACCATATCAGAATCTTGGGTATCGGTGATTGGTGAAGAAAATTCGAGGGTCTTTGACTCACAACTCGCGAGGTCGCAAGTTGTGAAAGGCTCTTGCATTTAGGCGCGTATGTGGTCTTATCAATATAGGGACTAAAGAAAGGGAGCTAGTGCTTTGTCGTTAAGTGGGGGGTAGATCTGTACAGCCAGAATTTGCGCGCCTAGATCTACGGCTAGGGTTTCATTCTGGAGCCCCCTCGCCATTCTACCTTTAAGATTGGACTCACTTGCATCGTTGAGTCACGAAACATGAAAAGGCACCTGGTTTGTTTGGCCTATGGTCCTAACCCACGATCACAGGGAGGTGAACAAGGAAGAACTATCATGTGCTAGGCCCTCGTAGGACTTCGGGGATTCTGTCCCTTGAGGAAAAGAAAAAAAATTATTATACCATAGTGGGTGTGTTACAGAAGGCACCTAGAAAGGTGGCGTTAACTTCCACAAAAACCAATTACGTATTTGGACTTCACTAGCCCAGAGAACCAAGAGCGGCTCGCTGGCCCGAAATAAATTACTCATAGGTTGGTAGGTAGATGGCTCCTCAGGAATTAATGAGGGATGGGGGAAGTGAACCACCCATCCATAGGAGCCTTGGGCCTGACCACCACGAGGGAAATCGTGCCACACGCAACCTCGCAAGGGGGAAATGTGTGAGGAAGAAGTGTGGAGGGGGCAGACGTGAGGGAAGGAGGAAGAACTCTGGAGATATACAGAGTGAGTGATAGCAGAGAAGGGGGAGAGTAACCCTCATTCTCGGTCACTGGAAAATCGAGACGCAGTCTCGCAGCATCGTGGTCTCAACTCGAGGGTGGCTAGTGTTAAATCCATTGGGAGTCATTGAGACTACGGTTGTGTGGAAACGAGCACCCCTCTCAGCACTTGCATCACCTCTAGTGTTATTTCTGATAAGTGTTATTTGAAGTTAATGCCATAATCGCATGTTCAGTTTTATGTGCTTGTAAATAGTTCTGAATAGAAGTGTTTACCTAACTTTTGATTTGATAGAATGGATGCCTGTGTATGCTTACATGCCATAGTTGTTTTCTGCACAATTGATTAAGTCTGGGACATGAGTTTGCTCCACCGAGAATCATCTATTTTCTTAGTTTCCCGTAATATTCTGGGAAGGCCCCTTGAGAGTACTCTTTTCCGAGAATTACCCCATAAACCTTGTAATCATACTGAACCTTACCAGAGACTCGATTAAGATCAGGGATAATTTCCCAAGAACCATCTGAGGTTTCATGCAATCTGGGTCTGGAACCCTTACGCAAGAAAGAGTATCTTTCTAAGGTCTCGGGGTCATGGGAGCCTGAAGCTCCAAGAGTTTGAACTTCGTGATTCAAGCTCAGAAGGGATAGCAAGTTCAAATATAGAAATAAAATACTCTATTTCTTGGTAAATGAATGGTCGGAATCCTTTCAAGACTACCCCAAGCCTGTCAACACCGACAGATCTAGAGAAGGAGCGTAGGTGTTAACACCTCTCCCTTTCACCCTTCGCAAATAGTGATGGGATCCTAGACCGTAGATCCCAGGGACCCATCGGAGCTCTATAAGCCATTGATCTTAACCTTTACTTAGGCGAGAGAGTGAACTTGACTACGTCCCAAAATTCCTAAAGACATCAGGATCATCCATGTTGGAGGACAGGTGGCAGAGATCTGACCATTTCACGTATCGGGGATTCGTGAGTTTGGAGGTGGAAGACCAGGCTCTTGGATTCATGAAGTCCCAAGTTGCGAGATCGCAATGTGATCTGGGTTGTTGATCAAAAAGGATAGCCATGGGATTTGACGTCTCGATACATCGCTTATCGGGGATTCGTGAGTTCAGAGGTGGAAGACCAGGCTCTTGGAGTCACGAAGTCCTGAGTCGCAATATCAAGATGTGATCTGGGTTGTTGATCAAAGAGGAAGGACAGTCGTGGGATTTTACGTCTCGATACATCGTGTATCGGGGATTTGTGAGTTTGGAGGTGGAAGACCAAACCCTTGGATTCGTGAAGTCCTGAATAGAGAGAAGTAGGAGCAACCATTGAGTCAGGACCTCCTCACCATATCGCATATCGGGGTCTCGGAGGTTGAGGGGAATCAGCTTCGACTATAGAAGTCATGAGCTTGCAAGTTGTGAGAGCTTGTACAACATGTGGCACGTCCGCTTGATGGGACCCACGTGGTTGACAGGTGGTGCGACGATAAGATGCCCAGAGAGAGGGAAAAGTGGTGACAGGTGGTGGACACGTGTCATTTGAAATGGGAGTCAACATCCTGTTGACTTCTCGTACTTCGATTTCTCATAAGAAAGGAGCACAAAGGCCCAACAAATCAAGTCGTAAAGTTGCGAGTTTTGAGAAGCCCGAAAGGAGTCAAACCTTCTCTGACTTTCGCGTCTCAGGGTTTTGTAAAAGAAGGGCCCAGAGGTTCAACCTTTCAACTCGCGAACTTGCAAGTTGTGAGCAAGGCTAGTAGTTAGCCCTATCTAGTGGTCATGAGTGGAGAGCACTAATAAGGAGGGGCCATACCATATCGGAATCTTGGGTATCGGCAATTGGTGAAGAAAATTCGAGGGTCTTCGACTCACGACTCACGAAGTCGCGAGTTGTGGAAGGCGCTTGCATTTAGGCGCGTATGTGGTCCTACCGATATAGGGACTAAAGAAGGGGAGCTAGTTCTTTTTCGTTAAGCGATGGGTAGATCTGGATGGCCAGAATCTGTGCACCCAGATCTATGGCCAGGGTTTCATTCCGGAGCCCCCTCGCCATTCAACCTTTAAGATTGGACTCACTTGTATAACTAAGGAGAAACATGAAAAGGCACTTGGTTTGTTTGGTCTGTAGTCCTAACCCATGATCACAAGGAGGTGAACAGGGAAGAACTAGCCTACGCTAGGCCCCCGTAGTAATTCGGGGATTCTATCCCTTGAGGAAAACAAAAACTTGTATTATACCGTAGTGGGTGTGTTACAAATTGGTATCAGAGCATGGTTACAACACTCGGCCTGCTTGGGCTCATGAACGAGTTGCGCAGAAGCTCCGTTCAGAACACTCTTAAAAAGAGTAACCCCCTGTCTTAACCTTCCTAATCAAAATACGAAGTTAAGAATGAAAAAAAAAAACCTATTGTGTGTGTGTACATGTGAAAATATGAATTATGTACTGGTTATAAATAAATATAAATATTGACTAACAACCAGCATTTTTCCTTTTGCACACAAGCGTAAGATCAACTGCGGGAAATTATCAACGCATAGTATGGTGACTCACCAAGAAGCGGGAGAAGGCTCTCACAATAGAGACGAAGATTCTGATGAAAGGAGGGCAGCAGGGACCCCTCCAGATCTAGCGGAGACTGTGAGGAGTATCATGGTCGAATTACAAAGCTGCAAGGATAACAATGAAAGGATGATGAAAGAACAAGAAAAGAAAACATAAATTAATGCAGTTTTACTGCAGAGTTTATCCAATCTACAAAGACAAATGCAGCATGAACCTGAGACTCAGAAACATGGTCATATCAGTGGCCACACTGAGAGGAGCACCTCGAAAAAGGTCCACCCCAGAGGTAAAGGACAACCGTTGGATAATTCCTCTAAGAAGGAAGCTGGCAATTCAGAGGGCTCTTCTAGCAGCAGAACCAGTTCCTATCCCTGAAGAAAACAGAAGAAGGAAAAGTCTTCCAAAGGTCGAAAATTCAAAGAATTCAGAAAGGCCAAACCACCCTCCTTCGATAGT
>JZKD02S1742079.1:11613-30080 GCA_000966675.3 Picea glauca | reverse complement strand
TGTACCCTATATAAAATCAAAAAAGGCAAAGGTGCAACGCTTCATCAGTGGACTACCCAAGGACTACCGGAACAGAATTGAATTTGATGAGCCAAATACCTTAGAAGGCACTATTCGAAAGGCAACCTATTGTCATGAACAGTTTGGACATCGAGCAGAACCTTGCAAAGGATGGAAACAGATTAGTTCAAGATTTCAGAAAAGGGGAATTAAATCCCTAGGATTTAAGAACTATAAGAAGAACCCAAGAATAAGCTTCCCGGCCTGGAGTATGCATTAACAGAATTTTCCCTTTTTGAGTGGAAATAAAACTTTTGGACCCATATCAATGAAGACCGATAACCCGAAGAGAGAGCCTTTGAAATGTTGGGGTTGCGGGGAAGAACATCTATTGAGAGACTGTCCACACCGACAACATAATAGTCGGAGAATTTATAACATACAGGAAGCTAATACCGTCAATGATGTGGCCAAGAGTGTGCCCCAAATTTATGCAACCTTGGATAATAACCAAGCCGACCACCAAGCTTCAGTAGTGGAAATAGAAGGTACAATTTCCAACCATCTAGTGTCTGTTTTAATTGACCCTGGTTCAAATTTGACTTATATAGCCCCTAAAGTTGTTGATAAGTGTAAACTACAGCCACAAAAACATACCAAGCCATTGTTGGTATAGTTAGCCACTGGCACCAAAAGAAGGGTAGCAGAGGTTATACCAGCCTGCCAATTGATGTTGGATAGATTTCCCACCCAAACAACCCTTAACTTATTACCCCTAGGATCGTATGATCTGTTGATTGGTATGGACTGGATAGCCACCCATAAAGCCATATTGGACCGTTACCATAAAACCTTAGAATTTGTAAGTAAAGAAGGGAAAAATATAACCCTTCAAGGGATCCGAAAACCTGTCTCGGTGAGACAAATATCAGCTCTGCAAATGAGGAAGTATTTCCTAAAGGGATGTCCCCTATATGCAATACAGGTGTTGAAAACAATCGAATATGACAAACCAAGCCTTGATGATCACCCCATCCTAAGAGAATACAGAGATGTATTTCTGAAAGAGGTACCGGGTCTACCTCCGAAAAGGGACATAGACTTCTTGATAGAACTTGCACCAGGAGTAGTGTCGATGTCTAGGACACCCTACCAAATGAGCACACCCGAGTTAGTTGAACTCAAGTTAAAATTAAAAGAAATGATGGATAAGGGCTATATTCGGCCCAGCGTGTCTCCATGGGGAGCACCAGTCCTGTTCGTGAAAAAGGAAGGTACCCTTAGACTATGTATAGATTATAGGCAACTCAATAAGGCAACCATAAATAACAAGTACCCCTTTCCTAGGATCGATGACTTGTTCGATCAATTGGGGGGTGCGTCTATTTTCTCAAAGATTAATTTGAGGTCGGGATACCATCAAGTCTGAAGCAAGGGCGAAGACATCCATAAAAATGCCTTCCGGACGAGGTATGGTCACTATGAGTTTATGGTAGTGCCATTTGGGTTGACCAATGCTCCTGCCACTTTTATGTGCTTGATGAAAAATGTACTCAACAAGTTCCTAGACAAATTTGTGCTTCTTTTTATTGACGATATATTAATTTACTCCAAGAACAGAAAAGAGCATGAAGAGAATCTTAGACTTGTGTTGCAAGTGCTAAGAGAACATCATCTCTATGCCAAATTCAGCAAATGTGAATTCTTCCAGAAAGAAATACATTACTTAGGCTATGTTCTCTCCGAAGAAGGAGTAACGATAGACCCTGACAAAATCAGGTCTATCATGGAATGGCCTACCCCAAAGGATGTTTTGTAAATCAGATCCTTTATGGGATTAGCAGGATACTATAGGAGATTTATAAAAGGATTCTCAAAGATTGGTTGTCCAATCACTGCCCTCCAGAAGAAGGGGACAAAATTCTTGTGGACACAGAAATGTGAAGAAAGATTTCAAACCCTGAAACATCTACTAACCCATGCGCCTGTGCTGAAGATCGTAGATCCAAAAGTTGACTTCCTTGTGTGCACAGATGCATGTAAAGAAGCGCTCGGAGGAGTCCTTATGCAGGAAGGAAGTGTGATCTGCTATGAATCCTGAAAATTGAACGAGCATGAAGTCAACTATGTGACCCATGATCTAGAACTGGTTGCCATAGTGCATGCCTTGAAAATGTGGAGGCATTACCTCCTGGGAAGAAAGTTTGTACTTATGACAGATCACTGCGGATTGCGATACCTGTTTGATCAACCAAAGCTCAATGCTAGGCAAGCTAGGTGGATGGCCCTCCTTAGCAAATTTGATTTCGAAATCAAACACATTAAATGAAAGGAAAATAGGGTGGTCGATGCCCTTAGCAGAAGTATGAAAACAATTCACCTGGCAGCGGTGAGCACCTGCAAGACAAATGTCAAGGAAAGAATAAAAAATGCACAAGAAGCATATCCCTTCGTCCAAACCGTGACCATGTACCTACAGCAAGAAACCGCTGGAGTAAAATATGAAGGCTACCAGATGACTGAAGGAGGTCTGCTCACTTATAGAAACATATTTTATATTCCAAACTGTGACGACTTGAAGAGGTTCATACTGGATGAACTACATAAAAGACCCTATTCTAGTCATCCAGGATACAAGAAGATGATCACGGCCACTAGGAGACAATTTTGTTGGCCTGGAATGAAGAAAGACACAGCCGAGTACTTGGCCAAATGCATAGAGTGCCAACAGGTTAAAGTAGAACACCGACAGCCAACAGGATTATTACAACCTCTACCAATCCTAGAATAGAAATGGGAAACCATCTCCATGGATTTCATCACTGGATTACCAACATCAACCAAATAGAATGATGGCATCATGGTAGTGGTGGATAAATTGAGTAATTATGCCCATTTTATCCCTATCAAGTCCACTTGCAAAGAAATCGATATCACCCAGGTATTTATGAAGGAGATATTCAAACTGCATGGTATGCCGAAGGAGATCGTGTCTGACAGAGACATGAAATTTACTTCTAACTTCTGGAAATCATTGATGGTTGGCTTAGAAACCAAATTGTTGTTTAGCACCGCCTATCACCATAAAACCAATGGACAGACAGAAAGAGTGAACCAAATACTTGAAGACATGCTAAAAATGCATTTAATGCATCAACCCAAGAAGTGGGAAGACTACCTGCCATTGGTAGAATTTGCCTACAAAAACGGCTACCAAGCATCCTTAAAGATGAGTCCCTTTGAAGTCCTCTATGGTAGACTGTGCAACACTTTTGTATGTTGGATTAATCCCATAAACAAGATTTCTTTTGGACCCGACATGTTGAAAGAAATGGAATAGCAAGTGACTCAGATAAAACAAAACCTGAAGGTCACCCAGAACCGACAGAAAAGTTATGCTGACCAAAAGAGAACTCCAAGAGAGTTCAAAACGGGAGACCATGTATATCTCAAAGTTAGACCCCGGAAGAGTTCTCTAAAAATGGGAGCTTGTGACAAGTTGGCACCTCAGTATTGTGGACCCTTTGAGGTTCTAGATAGAGTGGGAATTGTAGCATATAGGCTAGCACTTCCTCCCACAGTAAAAGCACATAATTTTTTCCATGTTTCATTATTGAATAAATATGTACATGATGCTAATCATATAATTGACTGGTCTGTGATCCAGGTGGAACCGGAGGGAAAATTTCTACTAGAACCTCAGTGCATACTGGATAGAAAGGAAACCCCACTCCGGAACCAAACCATTGCACAGGTCAAGGTGCAGTGGAGACATTTTGGCCCAGATGAGGCTACATGGGAAATGGAGGATGCCATGAGACAAGCATATCCGATTTTGTTTACTTCTGTACATGCATGTCACATTGATAGATAAGAACATAGAGGATGATGTTCCTTTAAGGGGGAGGGAATTGTAACACCCTGTTTCCCCCAATTTGTAAAAATAACTATACTGGCCAAGAACTGTGGAAAACTCAAAAAATGTGAATGTGTGATGTAAATGGACCTTGTGAAAAAGGTCGATGAATGTGAATAATATTATGAATATATATTGTAGCACTTTTGAGAGGGGATATTCTGAAAAAGAGACCATGATGGCTGAATAAAGGTGGTGGAAGGAACCTGGAAAGGTGGCGTTAACTTCTACCGAAACCAATACCGTATTTGGACTTCACTGGCCCGGAGAACCAAGAGGGCTCACTGTCCTGAAATAAATTACTCACAAGTTGGTAGGTATATGGCTCCTCAATAATTAATGAGGGATGGGGGAAGTGAACCGCCCATCCATAGGAGCCTTGGGCTTGACCACTATGAGGGAAATCGTGCCACACGCAACCTCGCAAGGGGAAAATGCATGAGGAAGAAGCGTGGAGGGGGAAAACGCGAGGGAAGGAGGAAGAATTCTAGAGATATGCAGAGTGAGTGATAGCAGAGAAGGGGGAGAGTAACCCTTGTTCTCGGTCACTGGGAAACCGAGACGCAGTCTCGCAGCATCGTGGTCTCAGCTCGAGGGTGGCTAGTGGTAAATCCGTTGGGAGTCATTGAGCCTACAGTTGGGTGGAAACGAGCACCCCTCTTAGTAGTTGCATCATCACTGGTGTTATTTCTGATAAGTGTTATTTGAAGTTAATGCCATAATCGCATGTTCAGTTTTATGTGCTTGTAAATAGTTCTGAATAGAAGTGTTTACCTAATGTTTGATTTGATAGAATGGATTCCTGTGTATGCTTACATGCCATAGTTTTTTTCTGCACAAATTATTAAGTATGGGACATGAGTTAGATCCATCGAGAATCATCTTATTTGCTTAGTTTCTCATAATATTCTGGGAAGGCCCCTTGAGAGTACTATTTTCCGAGAATTACCCCATAAACCTTGTAACCATATTGAACCTTACCAGAGACTCGATTCAGATCAGGGATAATTTCCCAAGAACTGTCTGAGGTTTCATGCAATCCGGGTCTAGAATCCTTACGCAGGAAAGAGTAGCTTTCTAAGGTCTTGGGTTCATGGGAGCCTGAAGCTCTGAGAGTTTGAACTTCGTGATTCAAGCTCAGAAGGGATAGCGAGTTCAAATATAGAAAGAAAATACCCTATCGCTTGGTAAATGAATGGTCAAAATCCTTTCGAGAATACCCCAAGCCTGTCAACACCAACGGATCTAGAGAAGGAGCATAGGCGTTAACACCTCTCCCTTTCAGCCTTTACAAATAGTGATGGGATCTTGGACCATAGATCCCAGGGACCCATCGGAGCTCTATAAGCCATCGATCTTAACCTTTACTTAGGTGGGAGAGTGAACTCGACTACATCCCAAAAGTATTGAAGACATTGGGACCGTCCATGTTGGAGGACAGGTGGCAAAGATCTGACCATTTCACGTATCAGGGATTTGTGAGTTCGAAGGTGGAAGACCAGTCTCTTGGAGTCACGAAGTCCTGAGTCGTAAGATCGTGATGTGATCTGGGTTGTTGATCAAAGAGGAAGGATAGTCGTGGGATATAACATCTTGATACATCGCGTATCGGGGATTCATGAGTTCGTAGGTGGAAAACCAGGCTCTTGGAGTCACGAAGTCCTGATTCGCCAGATCACGATGTGATCTGGGCCATTGATCAAAGAGGAAGGACAGTTATGGGATCTGATGTCTCGATACATCACGTATCGGGGATTCATGAGTTTGGAGGTGGAAGACCAAACCCTTGGGGTCATGAAGTCCCAAATATCGAGAAGTAGGAGCAACCATTGAGTCAGGACCTCCTTGCCATATCGCATATCGGGGTCTCGGAGGTTGAGGGGAATCAGTTTCGACTGTAGAAGTCACGAGCTTGCAAGTTGCAAGAGCTTGTGCAACACGTGGCATGTTTGCTTGATGGGACCCATGTGGTTGACAGGTGGTGTGATGATAAGATGCCCAGAGAGAGGGAGAAGTGGTGACAGGTGGTGGACATGTGTCATTTGAAACAGGATTCAATATCCTATTGAATTCTCATACTTCGGGTTCTCGTAAGAAAGGAGCACAAAGGTCCAACAACTCAAGTCGTGAAGTTGCGAGTTCCGAGAAGCCCGGAAGGAGTCAAACTTTCTCTGACTTTCGTGTCTCAGGGTTTTGTAAAAGAAGGGCCCAGAGGTTCAACCTTTCAACTCATGAACTTGCAAGTTGCGAGCAAGGCTAGTAATTAGCCCTAGTCGGTGGTCACGTGTGGAAAGTGCTAATAAGGAGGGGTCATACCATATCAGAATCTCGGGTATCGGCGATTGGTGAATAAAATTTGAGGGTCTTCGACTCACGACTCGCGAAGTTGCGAGTTGTGAAAGGAGCTTGCATTTAGGTGCGTATGTGGTCCTATCGAGATAGGGACTAAAGAAAGGGAGCTAGTGCTTTGTCGTTAAGCAGCAGGTAGATCTGGACGGCCAGAATTTGCACGCCCAGATCTACGGCTAGGGTTTCATTCTGGAGCCCCCTCGTCATTCTACCTTTAAGATTGGACTCACTTGTATCGCTAAGTCGTGAAACACGAAAAGGCACATATTTTGTTTGGCATGTGGTCCTAACCCACGATCACAGGGAGGTGAACAAGGAAGAACTAGCCTGTGCTAGGCCCCCGTAAGACTTCGAGGATTCTGTCCCTTGAGGAAAAGTGAAAATTTTATTATGTCGTAATGGGTGTGTTACAATATTCAAATGTGTTTAAATGAGAGGGAATTGCCTCTCATTTATACTTTCATGTAGCATCCTCAAGGGGCTACCTTTTAACCATCTTAACCCGCTTTCCTTAATTTAGGGTTAACCCACTTATAACCACTTGTCCACTTAACTTAACCACTTTCCATAATTAGTAAGTTTTCCACTAACTTTATTATTTAAATAATTTATTTTGCATCCTATTTGACTTATAGTACACTCATCACTTCACTTTATTATTTAAATAATTTCTTCTTTGCAAACACTTTGACTACTTTGACCTTTTGGGGCTTCTAGATGACTCGTGAGGTTTCTCCAACTTCACATGGCCATAACTCTCTAACCATGAGGAGTTATGTGATGTTCCACATACCACTGGAAATGGCATGAAATGTATTATCCATATAGAATACTCTTACCTGCAAATATATCAAAACTCGTATCATTATCCATCAAACAAACTTGGATCCATTACCCAAACCTTTATTCTTTCGTAGTTTTCTACCAAACTTTCTTCAAGGGTTGACATCAATGAAAACCAACCCAATTAATCAACAATATCCCCCTTTGGAATTGATGACAACACTCTAATGCAATACTGAAGTCATGTCATGCANATCTACTATGAATCCTGAAAATTGAACGAGCATGAAGTCAACTATGTGACCCATGATCTAGAACTGGTTGCCATAGTGCATGCCTTGAAAATGTGGAGGCATTACCTCCTGGGAATAAAGTTTGTACTTATGACAGATCACTGCAGATTGCGATACCTGTTTGATCAACCAAAGCTCAATTCCAGGCAAGCTAGGTGGATGGCCCTCCTTAGCGAATTTGATTTCGAAATCAAACACATTAAATGAAAGGAAAATAGGGTGGTCAATGCCCTTAGCAGAAGTATGAAAACAATTCACCTGGCAGCGGTGAGCACCTGCAAGACAAATGTCAAGGAAAGAATAAAAAATGCACAAGAAACATATCCCTTCATCCAAACCGTGACCATGTACCTATAGAAAGAAACCGCTGGAGTAAAATATGAAGGCTACCAGATGACTGAAGGAGGTCTGCTCACTTATAGAATCATATTTTATATTCCAAACTGTGACGACTTGAAGAGGTTCATACTGGATGAACTACATAAAAGACCCTATTCTATTCATCCGGGATACAAGAAGATGATCACGGCCACTAGGAGACAATTTTGTTGGCCTGGAATGAAGAAAGACACAGCCGAGTACTTGGCCAAATGCATAGAGTGCCAACAGGTTAAAGTAGAACACCGACAGCCAGCAGGATTATTACAACCTCTACCAATCCCAGAATAGAAATGGGAAACCATCTCCATGGATTTCATCACTGGATTACCAACATCGACCAAATAGAATGATGGCATCATGGTAGTGGTGGATAAATTGAGTAAGTCTGCCCATTTTATCCCTATCAAGTCCACTTGCAAAGAAATCGATATCACCCAGGTATTTATGAAGGAGATATTCAAACTGCATGGTATGCCGAAGGATATCGTGTCCAACAGAGACACGAAATTTACTTCTAACTTTTGGAAATCATTGATGGCTGGCTTAGAAACCAAATTGTTGTTTAGCACCGCCTATCACCCTCAAACCAATGGACAGACAGAAAGAGTGAACCAAATACTTGAAGACATGCTAAGAATGCATTTAATGCATCAACCCAAGAAGTGGGAAGACTACCTGCCATTGGTAGAATTCGCCTACAACAACGGCTACCAAGCATCCTTAAAGATGAGTCCCTTTGAAGTCCTCTATGGTATATCGTGCAACACTCCTGTCAGTTGGAGTAATCCCATAAACAGGATTTATTTTGGACCCGACATGTTGAAAGAAATGGAATAGCAAGTGACTCAGATAAAACAAAACCTGAAGGTCACCCAGAACCGACAGAAAAGTTATGCCGACCAAAAGAGAACTCCAAGAGAGTTCAAAACAGGAGACCATGTATATCTCAGAGTTAGACCCCGGAAGAGTTCTCTAAAAATGGGAGCTTGTGCCAAGTTGGCACCTCGGTATTGTGGACCCTTTAAGGTTCTAGATAGAGTGGGAATTGTAGCCTATAGGCTAGCACTTCCTCCCACAGTAAAAGCACATAATGTTTTCCATGTTTCATTATTTAATAAATATGTACATGATGCTAATCATATAATTGACTGGTCTGTGATCCAGGTGGAACCAGAGGGAAAATTTCTACTAGAACCTCAGTGCATACTGGATAGAAAGGAAACCCCGCTCTGGAACCAAACCATTGCACAGGTCAAGGTGCAGTGGAGACATTTTGGCCCAGATGAGGCTACATGGGAAATGGAGGATGCCATGAGACAAGCATATCCGATTTTGTTTACTTCTGTACATGCATGTCACATTGATAGATAAGAACATAGAGGATGATGTTCCTTTAAGGGGGAGGGAATTGTAACACCCTGTTTCCCCCAATTTGTAAAAATAACTATACTGGCCAAGAACTGTGGAAAACTCAAAAAATGTGAATGTGTGATGTAAATGGACCTTGTGAAAAAGGTCGATGAATGTGAATAATATTATGAATATATATTGCAGGACTGTTGAGAGGGGATATGCTTAAAAAGAGACCATGATGGTTGAAGAAAGGTGGTGGAAGGCACCTAGAAAGGTGGTGTTAACTTCTACTGAAACCAATACCGTATTTGGACTTCACTGGCCCGGAGAACCAAGAGCGGCTCACTGGCCTAAAATAAATTACTCGCAGGTTGGTAGGTAGATGGCTCCTCAATAATTAATGAGGGATGGGGGAAGTGAACCGCCCATCCATAGGAGCCTTGGGCTTGACCACTGTGAGGGAAATCGTGCCACACGTAACCTCGCAAGGGGAAAATGCATGAGGAAGAAGCATGGAGGGGGAAAACGTGAGGGAAGGAGGAAGAATTCTAGAGATATGCAGAGTGAGTGATAGCAGAGAAGGGGGAGAGTAACCCTTGTTCTCGGTCACTGGGAAACCAAGACGCAGTCTCGTAGCATCGTGGTCTCAGCTCGATGGTGGCTAGTGGTAAATCCGTTGGGAGTCGTTGAGCCTATGGTTGGGTGGAAACGAGCACCCCTCTTAGTAGTTGCATCACCGCTGGTGTTATTTCTGATAAGTGTTATTTGAAGTTAATGCCATAATCGCATGTTCAGTTTTATGTGCTTGTAAATAGTTCTGAATAGAAGTGTTTACCTAACGTTTGATTTGATAGAATGGATGCCTGTGTATGCTTACATGCCATAGTTGTTTTCTGCACAAATGATTAAGTCTGGGACATGAGTTCACTCCATCGAGAATCATCTTATTTGCTTAGTTTCTCATAATATTCTGGGAAGGCCCCTTGAGAGTACTCTTTTCCGAGAATTACCCCATAAACCTTGTAACTGTACTGAACCTTACCAGAGACTCGATTCAGATCAGGGATAATTTCCCAAGAACTGTCTGAGGGTTCATGCAATCCGGGTCTACAATCCTTACGCAAGAAAGAGTAGCTTTCTAAGGTATTGGGTTCATGGGAGCCTGAAGCTCCGAGAGTTTGAACTTCGTGATTCAAGCTCAGAAGGGATAGCGAGTTCAAATATAGAAAGAAAATACCCTATCACTTGGTAAATGAACGATCAAAATCCTTTCGAGAATACCCCAAGCCTGTCAACAACAACAGATCTAGAGAAGGAGCATAGGCGTTAACACCTCGCCCTTTCAGCCTTTGCAAATAGTGATGGGATCCTAGACCATAGATCCCAGGGACCCATCGGAGCTCTATAAGCCATCGATCTTAACCTTTACTTAGGTAGGAGAGTGAACTCGACTACATCCCAAAAGTCTTGAATACATCAGGACCATCCATGTTGGAGGACAGGTGGCAAAGATCTGACCATTTCACGTATCAGGGATTTGTGAGTTCGAAGGTGGAAGACCAGTCTCTTGGAGTCACGAAGTCCTGAGTCGCGAGATCGTGATGTGATCTGGGTTGTTGATCAAAGAGGAAGGATAGTCGTGGGATATAACATCTTGATACATCGCGTATCGGGGATTCATGAGTTTGTAGGTGGAAAACCAGGCTCTTGGAGTCACGAAGTCCCAATTCGCGAGATCACGATGTGATCTGGGCCGTTGATCAAAGAGGAAGGAAATCTATGGTATCTGATGTCTCGATACATCACGTATCGGGGATTCGTGAGTTTGGAGGTGGAAGACCAAACCCTTGGGGTCATGAAGTCCCAAATAGCTAGAAGTAGGAGCAACCATTGAGTCAGGACCTCCTCGCCATATCGCATATCGGGGTCTCGGAGGTTGAGGGGAATCATTTTCGACTGTAGAAGTCACGAGCTTGCAAGTTGCAAGATCTTGTGCAACACATGGCACGTCTGCTTGATGGGACCCATGTGGTTGATAGGTGGTGTGATGATAAGATGCCCAGAGAGAGGGAGAAGTGGTGACAGGTGGTGGACACGTATCATTTGAAACGGGAGTCAATATCCTATTGAATTCTCATACTTCGGGTTCTCGTAAGAAAGGAGCACAAAGGTCCAACAACTCAAGTCATGAAGTTGCGAGTTTCGAGAAGCCTGGAAGGAGTCAAACTTTATCTGACTTTCGCGTCTCAGGGTTTTGTAAAAGAAGGGCCCAGAGGTTCAACCTTTCAACTCATGAACTTGCAAGTTGCGAGCAAGGCTAGTAATTATCCCTAGCCGGTGGTCACGCGTGGAAAGTGCTAATAAGGAGGGGTCATACCATATCAGAATCTCGGGTATCGGCGATTGGTGAAGAAAATTCGAGGGTCTTAGACTCACGACTCGCGAAGTTGCGAGTTGTGAAAGGAGCTTGCATTTAAGTGCATATGTGGTCCTATCGAGATAGGGACTAAAGAAAGGAAGCTAGTTCTTTGTCGTTAAGCAGCAGGTAGATCTGGACGGCCAGAATTTGCACGCCCAGATCTACGGCTAGGGTTTCATTCTAGAGCCCCCTCGTCATTATACCTTTAAGATTGGACTCACTTGTATCGCTAAGTCGCGAAACACGAAAAGGTACCTATTTTGTTTGGCATGTGGTCCTAACCCACGATCACAGGGAGGTGAACAGGGAAGAACTAGCCTGCGCTAGGCCCCCGTAGGACTTCGGGGATTCTGTCCCTTGAGGAAAAGTGAAAATCTTATTATGTTGTAATGGGTGTGTTACAATATTCAAATGTGTTTAAATGAGAGGGAATTGCCTCTCATTTATACTTTCATGTAGCATCCTCAAGGGGCTACCTTTTAACCATCTTAACCCACTTTCCTTAATTTAGGGTTAACCCACTTATAACCACTTGTCCACTTAACTTAACCACTTTCCATAATTATTAAGTTTTCCACTAACTTTATTATTTAAATAATTTATTTTGCATCCTATTTGACTTATAGTACACTCATCACTTCACTTTATTATTTAAATAATTTCTTCTTTGCAAACACTTTGACTACTTTGACCTTTTGGGGCTTCTAGATGGCTCGTGAGGTTTCTCCAATTTCACATGGCCATAACTCTCTAACCATGAGGAGTTATGTGATGTTCCACATACCACTGGAAATGGCATGACATGTATTATCCATATAGAATACTCTTACCTACAAATATATCAAAACTCATATCATTATCCATCAAACAAACTTGGATCCATTACCCAAACCTTTATGCTTTCGTAGTTTGCTACCAAACTTTCTTCAAGGGTTGACATCAATGAAAACCAACCCAATTAATCAACAATATCCCCCTTTGGAATTGATGACAACACTCTAATGCAATACTGAAGTCATGTCATGCANATATCTATCAATTTGGAATCCATTAGCATTATTCGAGCCATTTCTTGTATTGTCTTGTTATTTCTTTCAACAACTCCATTCTGTTGAGGTGTCCTAGCAATGGAGAATTGCCTTTTTATTCCATGTCTGTTGCAATAGTCCATAAATTCCTTTGAAGTGAACTCTTCTCCATTATTAGATCTCAAATATTTCATTTTTAAATCTATTTCATTTTCAACCATTTCCTTTGTCTCTGAACCAATCTATCAATCCATGCTCTCGTCCACTGTCATATAATTTTCCAAACCTACTAAGTTTTCTTACGAATCCATCTTTTTCCATACTGTCCAAGACTCTAGTGTTGATTGTCCATAATGTTGACCCATTTATCACTATACTATCATGAAGCCTTCACTACTACAGCTAATTTTACTTCTGCTAACTAAATGCTCTGGATATATCTACTCAAACTCTGCAATATTCTCGAAGGATGGTTCTTTTGTCTATCACAGCTATCACATAGACTCCCCATGTCTAAAATTCATGTTACCTAGGAGTCTCTAAGCCAGATGGATCAGAATAATTCATGCTCGGATGTGCATTCATCATCATCTTCATTGGTATATGCATCATCTCTCTAAGCTCTGACTTCTTTCTTTATAACTGTGGATTCATCTTTCACTACAATGTCTGAAAGTACAATCTCTTGAACTTGTTCCTTATTTACCTGTCCTTCTTTTCTTTCAGTTATTTTCCAAACATTTTTGTATCCGACATCTTTCTTTTTCTCTGTAGAATTTTCTTCATCTCGTTTTATTACCAATCTTGCGATCTTTGGGATCTGTTCTTTGTTCACATGTTCTTCATGTTTTATTATCCATACTTTCTTATATCTGATATTAGTGTTCTCTTTCATGGAAGTATTGATCATGCTTCTACAATCGCTAGCTATGTGTCCATATTTATGACATTTGTAACATTCAATGTTACGTGGGGCCACATACGCATTTCTTGCTTGAACATTTTTATAATCCCTGCAATATGCAACCTTATGTTCAAAATTAGTACAATAAAAACAATGACCATAAAAAAAAATTGCATACCTGGGAGTGAATGATCTTATTTGTGGTGTGGTCCTTCTGAAATTTTGCCTTGACTAATCATGATCATGATTGAAGCTTCTTTGTGGCTTGAAAATGCATGGTCTTTGTTAGTCCCTAAAGTTGCACTTGACTATGAGAGGGAAAGCTATGGAATCATCAGATTATTGCAATAATATTTTAAGGGATTTATGAATTGGTTTTTTAAAAGGGTGGTTGAAAGTTAGTTCAAGGTTTCAAGCTAAACATGAATGTCAGAATAAAGCCAAGAGATATCCCACTGATTTGTTAAAGGGTAGCCACATAAATAGATCAGATAAATAAGGAAATATGGAAGTCTTCATTTTGTTAACCCCACATGGATTTCTTATCTCAAAATGTAATTTAGAAACAAGAATATGTGCTTGTAAATCAAATCTTGATAATAATAATAGCAGCAAAATCTTCATTGCATTAATTAAGACCAAGAAAACAATGCATTGCAATTGAAAGATGATCTCAAGCAAGAAAAGAAAAAGAACATGAAAGAAGAGAAAGTATGACCATCAATATGTCTTTGCCATTAAGTATCAAGGTAGAATAAATCTTCCTTACAAAGAGTTCAAAACAGGTCCCTAAATATCCAATTTTTCGACCTTCATACAGTCTTTCATCTATCTATTTAAACTATACAAAAGATGCCTATAGATCATATTTTCTAGTATGCAATTAGTAACAGGATCTGGTTAGTATCTATATTCTAGGAATATCGACTCAAAACGAGCACTTACATTGCCAAAATAGTAATCAGCTCAACAGCTTAATCCAAAACATTTTTACAACAACTTATCAAATTCCACAAAATTTGGAGTTGATTTTGACTGAGTTATACATTCGGATTATCAAAATTCATTAGGTCAAAATCAAAAAGATCATCTTTCACTCCTTGAGTAAATAGTATCAAAACTTTGCAGGAAGGAACTTCATAAGGTTATCATGATATAATGATGGCATTGTCTTTAGTAGTCCTATGTTTCAGCTTGGTTGTGAGCACAATATTGTGTCAATACAATTTGAAATTAGACTCTCGCAGCTCCTTGAGCAGTGCCTTTTGTTCCTTTCTCTTTTTCTTGAAACCATGTATCTTCTCCTGTTGTCTAGCGCTCCATTGCTCCACCTGATTCTTTTCCTTCTTTAACTTATTCAACTTTTTCTAGAGTTCTTTAATCTTGTATTTATCACTTCTAACCTTGAATTTAAACTCTGGAAATTCTTCTGCATGTGCAAGTTTTTTCAAGTTTATAGCAGCCTGAGGTTTTCTCAGTTTGATCTGGTATCTAGAGGATATTTCTAAGCTATGATCATCATCAAAACTATCTGATTCCATGGCCTCTGGGAGGTCTAGAAATTGATCTGGATCTGCAGAATGATATTCTTTGTCATCAGAAATCCCACATGTACCTTTAACCAGTGCTTCAGCTTTTGATGATCTAGTGGTTTCTCTTGTTATAGGTCCTGTAGAGTATTGAGCCACTTGTTTGTCTCTTCCTTGTGTATTCCCCAAGTTTTATTTTCTTTTTCTTTCCTGTGCAATGGAGGTATTTTTGCCTGTTCTTTAATACCTGCTTTAGAGTCTTTCCAATTGTCCTATATGACTATAAGGTTCTCTTTTTTTATGGATGGGTCAAACATAGCCTTAGAGTTTAACCTAAATTTGTTGACAGACCTAGTGGAGTTTCTCCTAGGGTATTTAGACACAAGTGTAGATTTCTTCCCCTGTTTTTTTCCCTTGGCACCTTTCTTAATGGTTAATTTATGTTTATGCTTGATTGTGGATTGAATTGGGTTAACATTATAATCTTCATCTTCATCCACTTCCATTTTTATTTTAGGATCAAGAAACATATCAATATCTGCATCTAGTTTTGATCTCTTACCTCTACTGGTGGTGGATTCTTCCTTACCTTTACCTACAGGAGCATCAAAAATAATTTGTTGAGTTTGCATCTTCCTTTAGTTGGCCCTTGTTACCCTAGTTGTAGATGTTGTTGGCATGCTTATAGGCATAGTGTGCTTGTCATTGATGGCAATAACAGAAGCATCAATGGCATGTTTATAGGAAATAACAGTAGCAAGAATAGTAGAAACAATGGAATGATTACAGGCATAGTATGCAGAGATAAAAGCTCAGAAGAGGTAGAGCTTTGCATTCTTAGAAATGTAGATGAGACCCAAAGTCATCGGGACTCACAAAAGGATCAAAGGTTGAGGCCTTTGACAGTTATAAACTCTTCCAAGATCGCGCGGTAAATCCTGACCGTCCATCGAGAGAGGACACGTGGTGAGAGATCAACATTTTGCTGACTCGCAGATCGAGAAATTAGAGATAGGAGAAGCGAGAATTCGTGAAGTCTGAGTTCACGATTTCATCACAGTCGTTGGATCATAGAGGGATGTAGGCCCTCGATCTAGAGCAGGTTTTAGAAAATTGGGATTCGAGAGAAGGGAGGTGAGTAGTCCTCCAACTCCATGAAATGTGAAGTCGCAATGAGATCTGAGTCGTTGGATCTGGAGGACACATGGCGAGAGATCAGCATTTTGTTGACTCGCAAACTGGAAAAGTCAAAGGTTAGAGTTGTAGGAACTCGTGATGTCTGAATTCACGAGTTGATCTGAGCCCTTAGATCATGGGGAGTTGTGGATAGTCGATCCAACATAAGCAGATATCGAGAAATTGAGAGTGGAAGAAATGAGGTTCTCTAACCTTCGACATCGCGAAACACAAATTCCCAATGAAATCTAGACCATAAAATCTCTTATCATCGTGGACCATTGATCAGAGGTGATTGAAGTCGTGAGTTCGTGACTCAGAAGAAAGGAGGTGCTCTAAGCTCCAACATCATGAGTCGCAAAATCTCGAAGTACGAAGAAGTGATCTCGATCGTTGGATCACTGAGAGATATGGACCATTGGTTTGGAAAAGAGCAAGTTAAAAAATTGGAAGAAGGGAGGTTCTCTAACCTCCAACATCGTGAGTCACAAAATCACAAAGTGCGAAGGAGAGATCTAGACCGTTGATTGAGGAATGTCGCGGGTCGTTGATCAAGCATGATGAAGTTCACGAGCTCACGAATGGCAAAGCGCTCGAATTCTTGGCATGTGGTCATATCCAAGGTCACATTGATGAATATTAAGAGAGGAGATAGCATGTTTCTAAGCTCCACTTTGCAGATCGCGAGTTGGGAGAATCAAGACAACTCACAGCAGGAATTCACGATGCGCGAAATCGCGAAGCACACTTTTTCTTGGCCCCTGGTCATATCTGGAGGTCACATCATTGAAGGATTAAGGTAGGAGCTATCATATCACTAGGATTCACATCGGAGAATGCCAATATCATGAAGCTCCTTTTTTATTAGTGAGCAATCACAGCCAGCGGTCATGAGGAGAGAGAATAGAGGAAGGATATAGCGCTACTAAGCTCCACCTCAGAGTTTCATGAGTTGGGAAAATCGAGGCAACTCACAGCTGAATATACGATGCACAAAGTCACGAAGTGCCTTTTGGATAGGTGTCTGATCACAGCTCATGGTCATGTGAAAGGAAGGGGATTAGCTAGAAAAGATAACACCGACTGTGAATTTTTCTCAAGAAAGGAAAAGGTACCAAAGGCATCAGCGCGTGGAGGTTCTCTAGGTAACTGTCAGAAACCATTAATTGTTTCTACCAGAGAATTTGAATAGGCTTCAGGGTGATCACCAAAGGAGCTGAAGAGACTCGAGGTAACTATCAGTGGAATAAAGAGACAATCGAAACATTGAAAAGTGTCGAAGACTGTTACTGCCAGTGATGCCAAAAGAATCTTAGGATGAACGGTCATTCATGGTTAACAGACTGAGCATAACCACTAGAGAATACGAAGAGTTTCCAGGATGATATGGCAGAGGACTCGGCGTGTGAATGACATGAAGAATAGAGAAGTGATGATTGATTTTTTTGGGAATTATTCATGCGAGTAGAAGCATACGATGAGTAGTAGCTAAAACGAACAGAAGAGGTGTAGCAGATAGAATGGAAATGATGCATAGAGAATAAGACGTGAAGGAAAAATATATAACAGAAATGTATATCTAAGAAAGGTAGAGGAAGTCAAGGTGTGCATGAAGAGATAGATCAGAAGAACATAAAGCTCAAGAAGATGCATGTAGGAAGACACTAATGCAGGCATAGTAGAGCAGTGCAGCAAAACAGTGATGAGATTGATAAGGCATTGATAAACACTGAATCATTGTAATAAATTTCTGTAAGAAAATATTTATATCTCAGGGTGGTAGGGTGGTGCTAGGGAGGATTTTTGTCCTCAGAGTTTCAAGTGGCTGCTTGAACACAGGGAGTTGTAGCTTCCATCTGGTTGCATCCAGAAAAACCAGGGTGGTAGGGTGGTGCAAAGGAGAACCGTTGTTCTTTGTTATGCAGGTTGGTGTCTATGTGAATGGAAGTTGATACTTCCATCCAGTTGGTGCTAGAACACTCAGGGAGGTGGTGCTTCCTTCTAGTGGGTGCTAGAGAAATCATAGAGTTAGTGCTCTCAGCAAGTTGTTTCTTGTAAAACAAAGGTAGTAACCTCAAAAGGATTTGGTTCTCATAAGAATGATAATGTACATAAAATAAAGATTACTTATCATATCAAGAAGAAGAGTTTTTTCCCTTTATGGGTTTCCTCAGGAAATATCTGTCTTTGTATATTTCATGTGTGTGATTGATGTTGAATATTCTATTGATTACTTCCCTGCATTATTGTGATCAGCATTGAGTGTTTTGTAAAGAGTTTAAAATGGGTATAATTGTTTAAGCACAGTAACAACTGATTCACCCCCCCCCCCTCTT
>JZKD02S1742068.1:52316-77860 GCA_000966675.3 Picea glauca | reverse complement strand
TTCAACCCACTTCCTAAAATTACTATGGGTATATGAAACTTCTAATTTTTTGATTGAGTGTCCCCAAAGCCAATCATTGAATGCATGTAAGAGGGTGGGTGTGAGAGGTCACATCCCATAGCTATTGGGAGCATGGGGTTTGAGTACAATTAGTTTGGGGAAGAGTGAAACTCAAGCAAGTAACTAAAGAGAGGAAATCTGTATGGGTAGTTACAACAATTTTAGACAGTCAATGTTTTTGCATGAAAAACAAGCAGAGAGCATGGAAGAAGAGCTTGGAGCCAGAGGAACCATGGAAGGAGAATTTTGGAGTGTCTTTGGAATAGAAGAGTGAAGAACCAGGTTGTCAATCCTGAAGAGTGAACTCCTCTGTGAGTTACATTGTAACAACAAGTGATTGTTGTTGTTTTCCTAGTAGTGAGATCCCTTGAGTTTCCTAGTAGTGAGATTCCTAGTTACTTGTGCTAGAGGGACCCTGATAAACAAATGGGACACTCAATGGAACGAGAGAAGTGAAGGGGTACATTCCTTGGGTTGGGAAGGTCGAGAGGAAGGGAGATGGTGAAAAATCGGGATAACTATAGGCAAATACTAGTGGGTTGTGGGATTTTCTAAGCTATGAGTGGATAACAAGAGACCACCATTTTTTGTGGATTGCTAGCCCCAGCTTGGGGGTGACTTGTTGTTGAGATTTGGAACAACAAGTCTAAGGTTGGGTGGAACATCTGTCCCAAGCAACTAGTTTCACAACCATTTTTTAAAGATAAGTGTTTTATCCTGTTTTTGTGTTATGAGTTTAATTAATTTGTATTAACTATGTGTTTTAGAATTATTCATATGTTGTTGTGTTGAGTTATTTAAACTGCATTCATGCCATTTTTAGCATGTTGTAGATGCGTTTAGTTAATGGTATCAAATAATAGTTAAATTTATGTGTAATTTCTAGCTGGTAAGCTACATGAAATTAGTTAGCAATGTAGTTGGTAAGCTACGATATGGACCTCAACTAGGTTGGGGAACGTTACACAGTAATTGTTGAATTACGATTAAGTACTAAGTATTACAACCATTGATTGTTTGGATCCATTTTGGATCACACTTCCCCATTCAAAATATTTTTGGTCTCCAAATTCTTAGAGGACCAATTTGGATCAATGTTCCTTTTGTCTTCTTCTATGGAACATCGTTCTAACTTTAGCTTTGGCTCACAACTCTGGTTCTAGTTCTGGCTCTAGCTCGTAGCTTTGGTTATGGCTCTAGATCTTGCCTATCTTGTTCCCACATTGTAGAAGTGTTCTCACTAACTCTCAGCTCCAAGTAATCTTCAAATCCAAACTCTTCACTCAAAATTCATTCACATATTCCATGTGTGAGTCTCTTGCATTCTCAAACTTTGAGACAATCTATCTTGACAGTCAATGAAGCCAAGTTGAATTATGGTCTTCCCTTGTTCAATGTTGAACATATGTAGCACTAATTCGATAGTGAGATCCCATCAACCAATTCCATCACACAATCAATCCAAAAGAGGAAGTGAGGGTTGCCTTCTTTTTCTAGGACCAAATGCTCCCTAGCATCGAAATAATTCTTTGTTGTTGCACATGCTTACCAATACTTTGTCCTTATAACATTTTCTCTTGAATGAAATCATTGGTGTGCAATCATGGCTCCTTGTTTTTCCCTAACCATTCGATGAATCCTACACCTATATGGCTATAGATGACAATCATCAATATGCTACAATATTGAGGGCGAGGGACTACCTCAAGATTTGTACAATACTAAGACAAAGGAATGTCATTGACCTCCCTACACCAATATCTGATACCTTTCCAAGAAGGAAATTTTCTTCTAGAAGATTTCCTTTGTTGTCAACATCAACTCCTTGTCCTCTTCAATGGTGATGTAGACTTCCTATGATATTATCATTCCTTGGACAACTTCTTATCCTTGGGTTAGAGATGCGGTGATTTCTTTATTTTGTTAGGATTCACTTTCCACACCCTTCTCTTGGTTGTATGGTTCATGGGGTGAATCTATGGATGAAATCACCAACATGTTTCTTCCTAATTCCCATTTAACTTTTAATGGTGGAAAAATTTATTAGCATTATTATATGGACTACTTGAAACACTCATTTTCTCCTTGTGCCTTTGAATTCATTGTTGGTTTGGGAAAGTATTCTTGTAGTTTCTCCTTTGAAAACAAACTATCTTATTCCATGTGGCTTGCTTCTCCTAGAAAGATGCCACAACATGGCCTTTCTTCCCACTTAATGAACATGCCTTTAAGTACCAACAACTAGCAACACTATGGCCTTTCCTCTTGTAACAATGACAAATGAGGGATGTCCTACCCGATACATACCTATTGGTCTTATTCTTCTTGCTCCAATTGATTTTTTTTCCACTTTTTCTAGGTGTTGGTGCAGGATGAGTCTTTACACTTTGCTCATCGCTACCCTTCTACAATCTACCACCAAAAGGATGGAGTGGTGGTGTGATACCACCCTCATTATCTACTACTCTTTCTTTTGATGGGAAGGAAAATGATTACATGTCTTTTTCCTTCACAAATGTGATCTTGTTGGTTGTGGCATTTTCCTTTTTGCCATAAAAACCTAAGCCTTCATGCTTGACCCTTTGTTGAGATACAATATAGATTTGAATTCCTTTCCTTCTCTTGCATATCCATTGTCCTTTGTAGCTTATATTCCTTAAAAATTTCAAACCAACGCCTCTTGTATGATTTTATAATTCACCAAAATTCTCTTGAGAAATGTCTGAAGAAGGTGAGCTTAACATAGCTTTCTCTGTCATGGTGCTATCTTCAAAAGTGGAAATGGAAGGTGGCTTTTATTCCTTGATCTCTTAGACAACTGCTTATAACTTTGACAATCCTTCTTCCTTCTCTGCCAACTCTATTTTCAATTGAGCCATCATTTGAGTGAGTCTATCCTCCTGCTAGTTATCCATCTGGATGACCTTCTCTCCAAATTGCACAAGTTGTACTTTGCCCTTGTCCTAATTTTCCATCACAATTGTGAGGGAGTCTTCATGTTCATCAAATTGGTTCTTTAGTATTGGCGCCAATTTTGTAGAGGTCTTAAGGTTCTTCTCCATCTCTTCCATCCTTCGGTCATACATCTAAACCTTCTCCTTCAAGTGTTTATTCTCTTATTGAAGGTAAACATTGATGGCCTGCACATCTTCCAATCTTGCTTTACCCATGTTGAGTCTACTTTCTATTCAAAATTTTGGCAGTTGCATCGTGGTCAAGGATTCAACTATTGTGATACCTTAACATATGATATGTAAATGAAGGACTTATAGCCCACTTGCTTCACCAACACAAATACATTATTATGATCTCTAGTTCTCTATCTTATGTAATGATATTTGTACTCTGAATGGTTACAATACCTTTGTTCTTAGTGTATCTTGCACAAAACAACCAACTAATAACACCAATAATAGACAAGATTCTGAGTTGGTTTCTCTGTTGTTATCACCATGCAAGCACATAAGGATTGTTTATGCTTCTTTGCTTAATTCAATTCTAAGTGAAACTTCTTTGCACATTTAGAAATAACATTCCCATTGAAATGCAACTTATAATCTAAGCTCCACTTTTCAAAATTTAACCCAACACTTATGCCTTTCTTTAGAATTGACACACTCTATTGTAGACTTGGACTCATGGAACTAATTTCCTTCTATATGACCAAACCAGATAATTGGTGAAATGAATTGTTCAAGCAAATATAAGGGACACCACTACTTCACTCCATGGAAATGTTTAATAATCAAGAAGCTAAACCAATCCCTCACTTCCATGTTTCACATGCTTATAACTAATCCGACTTATACTCCATTAATTAAATGTAAGTGAAATGGCAATTAGGGAGAGTATATATTGTAACACCCCATTTTGACTTAGAAAAATAAACTACATTATAACCTGTTCATATTTCCTTGTTTATTATCTATGGAACACTATTAGAATGATGACACTTTAGTATATGGACATGTGGACATACCTATATGTGAATATGAATAGATATTGTTTATGTGATTAATGATGGATGTTGTTTGATTTACTTATAGAATGCAAGCTTTAAATGAAAGATTTTGGTACATAGATATTGGCTTGAATGATATGTTTTAACGAATTCGTAAGTACCATGCACATGATGAACAACTAGCTAGTTTACATTGTTCATTGATGAGTAAAATGAAAATCACATATCAATAGTTTTATGGTTATGCATGATATTGTGTTGTAAACTAACCTACAAGTTGAATGGGAAATGCGATTTCCAGATAAGCGTGATACTAAAGTGGCAGAATTTGTGGACATTGAATGAGAAATGGGATGCTAGGAAGCATTATTCTATTATTTATTCACTAATTCAATAATATCGCTATGATATATGGGCAAGTGCAGGTTTTACATGTAGCACAATTTCCCAAATTGGATATTTGATGACAAAGATCTCAAAACAACAACAAAGCCATAATATAGTCAATAATAGGGTATTGACCTTAGTTCTATCAGGAGGGGTGGATGTATTGCTCACCATTTATCCTCTAAAACACGGAGTTGTGGGAGATTTGTGTTAAGACATGCTCCCATAGATGTGTGATGATGAGTACTAGTTTCCTAATGGGGAAGCTTGGTCAAGGTAGTTGAGAATTTCACTTATGGGTTCTATCTAGAGTTAGGTCAATATAGTTGACTCTCCAACATAGTCCAACAGAGGAAATGATAGGAAGTGGAAGATGGAAGTAGGTTAGGGGAGAAGGGTGTTCCAGTGTAGTTGAGAGTGTTGTTTGGAATTAGAAATGTAAACTTAGTGCCTTGCTTAGTCCCTTTTGTGTATTAAATGCTTTCTTGATGCAGCCATGATGATCTTGTTGTAATCTTCAATTCATATTAAATTGTTTTGATTGACGAATTATTGTTATTATGTTAGTATATATTATTGATTGATGCATTGCAATATTGTGTGAGCATACAAGAAATATACATTAGATGTGATGGTTGTTATCATTAGTACATGCATGAGATATGTATGCATTGGCTATGCATACATTTCTTGCATGTGTATGCTAGTATTATTACAATTTATACTAGATAATACAATATTATTATTTATGGTGGGTGTGTGTGAAGTTTGTAATATAATTAAAATTAAAATATTTTAATATTACTTATTAAATTATTTGATTTAATTTAGGATTTATTATATTATTTTGGTAATGAGAAAATTTAATTTCTTTGGATTGAATTGCATTTAGTAATATAGATAGCATGTCAAGGAATAAATCTACCCAACTTAAATTGACCTATCCATCTTAAATTTGATTTAATGAAGTAGATAACATGTCATTGATTAAATCTTAGACATATGTCAAGGAATAATATTTTTATTATAGTTGACCTTCTTAGGACCTTCCTAAGAAGGCTATGAAGGTAGTGGGAGTGAAGGATACAAATAACTTTGGTGAAAGGAGAGCCCTGAGCTACAAGATTTGGGGAAAATATTGGGTTGAAGGGAAGGAGAACCCACAAAATGAAAAACTATGAACTTTATGAACTATGAATTGTGAGAGAGACTAAATTTTGAGATATTGGCGCACTGTGTTGTTCTAGATATTTGGGATTGGAGGGTTAGGAAACCCCCCAAGGTTTCCTAGAGGTAGGGAACCAGAGAGATCATTCTCATCTAGCTATGAGGTAATTCTAGTTTATGCAGTGCAATCAATAGAGGAGGGAAACTAATTGGAGCTAAGCCAAGGGACTAAATCAAATAGAAATAAGAGCTATCCCCCATATCATAACCCTTTTGTCATTTATTGTTAAATTGTTAAATGAATTATGTTGTGATTATAAATTTAAATTGAAATTGATGTAAAAATTTGATGGAAAGGAAAACAAATAGAAAATTATTTTGATTACAACAAATACCTAAAATAGATCTGAATTTTACAAATGTAAATATTTCACAAGTTCATAACCATTCTGAATATAAACAAAATGTCCACTGATTTATAACATAAATATAGTTTTTATGTCTTTAACTCTTAAGCCCCCGAGAAGGGTCTTATACATGGTATTAGAGATCTATTTTAAAAATTGGAGCCTAGGGCCTACCTACCTAGCTACAATTGAAATGTAATACAAACTGTGTTACATAACGAGAAACAACTTAGAAATGGATATCCCATAAGCTTGAGGAAGACTTGCAATTTGGAACTAGGTTCCATATTGCATGACAAATAATTCTGTCAGCCAGATAACACTAAGAGACTACCCAAGAAACTTAGAAGAGTATAGGAGAAGCAACAAGGAAATAATCCTATACACCAGATTAAAACCACATGTTCACTAGATTAAAGCCACCTATAGATGCCACCTACACACCTATAAAAATGCATTAATAAAAAATAATTTATTAAGAATGTTCGACGACATTGATTCTCAACATTAATATATATGAGAACTGTTTTAATATCTATCTATCTCTCTATATATTAGATTTGAATATGTCAGGGTATTTTTTTTATTATTACAATTTTTAAAATATAAAGAAAAACAAAATAGGCAACGGATTGTGCCATGGCCGTTGGTTGTGGCGACCATGGTCGATCCCCAAAGGGGTTGACCATGGCTGAGCCCCAAAGGGGACGACCATGGTGGTGCATGTTAGATTTTCAATGAGCTATGGCTCATGTGTCCTCTTTAAATTTTCCGTTTAATCATTACTTGAACTACAACTACTTCAGTAAACCAAGATCACAAGAAGAATAACCATGCACAAGAACACAAGAAGTATATTGGGAAACCCTTCTCGACAAGGGAAGAAAACCCAACCAATCCTTTGCTATATTTCTCAAGAGAAAGACCTCCCACTGCATCACCAAACCTAGCACACAAGAGGGTGTTGCAATTCTCATAATTTCAGACCACAACTTCTGAAGTCATGAGATGTCACAATGATAGGTTTGTTTCCTCAATGGGGATTCACCTTTATTTATATAAGACTTGTCACATCAAATGATGTGTCTTTTGGAAAAATAGGGACAACCTAAATAATTCAAAATATAATTAATAATTACCATATTAATTATTATCTTTTACATTATTTATCTTTTATATTAAGGTGGGGCCGACCTGTACCCTTTACATTACAATTAGGGTTACGGGAAGGTATGACTCTTGAACAATATAGGAAGGGATCTTATACACCCACTAGTGCTCATCCACTATGGGCACATCCATAGGGATGTCCATATATCTGGCTCACTGCATTACATAGAAGAACCACTTCTAGTGCTCAACCACTAGGATCATGTTCACCTATGCTCATCCACAGGCACACCCACCTATGCTCATCCACAGGCACACCCACTCAACAGATGTTATTTCCCACTGCATTACATAAGAGAGTCATCTAGAGTTTCTCATCAACTCTCTGCTCATAGGAGGCTAATACATCTTCATTTTTGTTCTCATGACGATGCACCCAACACTTTGGGATTTCACACGTTCACGTTGTGCTCAGCCACAGGCATGCCCGACTCTGCAGATCTCCTTTCTCACTGCGTTACACAGGAGAATCATATATATTTCTTCTCAACTCTCTGTAAGGAGGAGGACATCTCTACGTTCCATCTCTGTCTCAGATAGGAACCACACACCCCTCTCAGGGGCTTTCTCTCAGGTTTTTAATATGGAGAATTTCTCTCATAGCTACAATCATCAACACTCCCTCTCAGCTAGGGAGGAATTCTTCATCATGCCAAGCCTCACACAGATGTACTTTGAACTTTGCCTTGGCTGAATTCATCAACACTCCCTCTCAACTAGGGAGGTATTCTTCACCAATTTAATTTGGTGAATATGTCTGCAATTTTCTCATGTATAGGAAGGTACTGCATGTGTACTGTTTTCCTCTTCATCATATTTCTGATATAAATATATTTCATCTCATCGTGTTTCGATCCATTAGGAAACACTGGGTTCTCAAAGAGATTTATGCACGGCTCTTGGTTACCATCATAGGATCCATATAATGATCAAGTAAATCTGTCATAAGCTTGTGAAGCCATATGGATTTGCATGTTCGATGCTATATAATCTGCTTTTGTGGTACTCAAGGCCACAGAGTTTTGTTTCCTGCTACATCAGGAAATCATGGAAAAATTCATGGTAAGTCAACAACCGGATATGCTCTTCTGGTCCATTGTACTCTCTGCTCAATCTGTATCGGCATATCCTGTAAACTCAAGTTCACACTGGAGGCATATCTCAGGCCATATCCAACTGTGCTTCATATATATCTAAATACATGCTTTACTGCTATCCAGTGAGTCTGTCTCGACTAACTCATGGATTGACTAAGTACATTCACTTCATAGCATGAATTTGAATTGGTGTTAACCAGATACTTCAATGATCCAATCAGCTCTGGATCAATCTTGTCTGAATCATCATCATTCATTTTCTTTAAATCCATCACGGTGGTTTTGCATTATGTCATACTGAACTTCTTTAATATTCCCACTGTATATTTTCCTTGACTCGGGAAAATCTCATTGATCCTCTGTCATACTTCTTGTCCAAGAAGAAGTGCATCATACTCATATCCTTCATCTCGAAATTAGAAGTCAAAGCTTACTTTTATCCAATAAGGCTTTCTGAATAAGTCATCAAAATCAGGCTCTCGTCACCAACATTGTAATAATATAGGTTTGGATCAACAACGCTCTTGTTGAAACCCAAACTTCTTCAAGAATCCATCTGTCTGATGTAGTTTCCAACTCATGGATGGTAGTATAGATGAGAGTGCATTGGGCTACTGGATCAATATGTCTCATCATAGTTCACTCCCTTTTCTTGTAATAATTTTCTTGACTACAAGTCTCGTTTTGTATTTCTTGACACTTCCATCAACTGCATGTCTTTTTGCCTCTTGCGGATTTTGTTAAACCCAGACAAGCCTTTTATGGTCTACTGTAAATTCAACTGGATCATCTGTATCAATGGTTGTATCCCTCTGAACTGCTGAGGGGGAGAAGGTATTTGTCTTTTCCTTCTTCTCAAATAGTTTTGACTCCCTCCGAGTCTTGAAGAAAAAATATCTTCCTTTGTTTTTAACCTGCCTAGAACAAGGAAACAAGTGAAAGGAAACAAGACAAGAATATCTCCTAGAGGATATTTATGAGTACATCTCTAGAATCAAAACAATTTAAGGATTGTTGTCACAACTACAACACTTATTTATAATGATAATTTCAAAACAATCAAGCCTGGGGTCTTCACTTCCAGTGTGTTGTTCTTCTGAATGCACCGAGACCTCTCTGGGTCCATGATTTCACCAAGGGTTCCTTCATCCTCCAAGTACCCTTATGACAATTATGCAAATAATATATATACAAGTGTATACCTGAGAGTGTACACCAATGGAGGTTTTTCTTGGTTGTTTTGTAGCCACCTAAACTCTGGTCTAGTAGTAACTTTCTGCATGCTTAGGACATACCTCAGACTTGGTCCTTCTATACCTCAGAGACTCCTTCAGATTTGGGCCTGGAACTTTTCTCAACATCCTGGCTTCTATCAACAACAATATTGTTGTAGTGCTATTTGTCAAGTAACTCATACATAGCCCTTGCTATTGGAAAATTAATTTTGGTGTGTACACCTGCTGCAACCAACACTGCCACATATTTTATTGACACCATACCAGTAGAATCATTTCGCTATTCTCTTTTCCTTGGAGGAAGAGACTCTTCATATTCTATTAACTGAAAGTCTGGAGCCTACTCCATGTTTTCTTCTTCTGAATAATCAATGTCAGTGAAGGTCTGCTCTAACTGACTATGGACATTAGCCCCTTGATTGGGAGCCTTTATTTTCTTAACTTTTACTCAAATATTGTTACAACACCATCCCAACATTTTGACTGAAGCTGCACCGAATTGGAAACCCTGAAGCTTCATGCTTTTTAAATTGTTTGTAGTTGTTTAATTTAGATGGTGGACTATATGTGAATATTGCAATGTAGTTTCCATTTGATTTTTTGACAATATTAGCTTCAACTGGATGATAGTGTATGCATGGGAAAGCATATGCTTCCACATATACTTGATTTGATAAAGGAATTTGAGTCCGAAAATCCTAAACAATAATAGACTTCTTCACTGGAAATATCACAAGAAGATGCAAAATGCTTCCCATCATAGCTGAAGTCTATGCCAAGACCTCTCAAGTATTCATGGACCACCTTATTGGATTTAATGTCCCAAATATTTAAAGCACCCTTTGATCTACATAGACAAAAAATAAGTCACTCCCATGTGAATGAAACTTTAAAAAAAATACTTACAGTTTGATCATTAGAAAATACTTGTATTTGACTACCAGTCTCCACATCTGTCAATCGAGAAGTTTTTTCTGACTGAAGAATGATGGCTGAGTGTTGAGGTGTGATTCTGTCCCTTTAAATCTCACTCTTTCAGCACACTACTTCTTCCCACAGACCTCGGTTTGCTACAGGAAGATTGCACATTTTTTTATTCCATAGTCTGTTTGGAAAATGAAAACAATACTCCATTTAATACCCTTAGACTGAGATAGACTTTTCATTGGACAACAAATTCATTATTATCTTTGCCTGGAAAGTCTCATATTTTTGGACAGCCTTATCATTTGCCTAGACAGCCTCATCACTGTATTTTCCTTGATTGGACAACCTTATTATTTGCTACGACAACCTTGATTTTATTACAGAAGGGGTCCGACCCTTCTTATTTAGGTGTTTGTTGTTGGGGTGTATCCGCAATAGCTATGGAGAAGCCTCAGAATAGGCCGAGTTCTTTTATAGTGGTTGTGGTTTAGGGTAGGCTAAGGTCCTTAGGCCTGCGGCTACCTTCTCCCTAGGTTCAACCTCTTCTAATAGGTTTTAGTCCTTCTCCTGGGTTCTGGCCTCTTTCTCCCATTCATTTCAGTTTGTTTCAAGGGTTAGATATACCACATAAATGTTTCTAAGGAAAGGATCCAACCCTCCTCATCTTCATCTTACAACAGAATTGGTAGACCTTACCTTCAATTTTATTTGTGTGCAATGGTCTTCTTCAAGCCTGCTCTGATACCATGTTAGATTTTCAATGAGCTATGGCTCATGTGTCCTCTTTAAATTTTCTATTTAATCATTACTTGAACCGTAACTACTTCAGTAAACCAAGATCACAATAAGAATAATCATACACAATAAGACAAGAAGTATCTTGGGAAGCCCTTCTCAATAAGGGAAGAAAACCCATCCAATCCTTTGTTATATTTCTTAAGATAAAGTCCTCCCACTCCATCACCAAACCTAACACACAAGAGGGTGTTGCAATTCTCATAATTTCAGACCACAACTTCTGAAATCATGAGATGTCACAATGATATGTGTGTTTCCTCAATGGGGATTCACCTTTATTTATATAAGACTTGCCACATTAAATGATGTGTATTTTGGCACAATAGGGTCGACCTCAATAATTAAAAATATAATTAATAATTACCATATTAATTATTATCTTTTACATTAATTATCTTTTGAATTATTTATCTTTTATATTAAGGTGGCGCCGACCTGTACCCTTTAGATTACAATTAGGGTTATTGGCAGGTCTGACTCTTGAACAATATAGAAAGGGATCTTATACACCCATTAGTGATAATCCACTAGGGGCACATCCATAGGGATGTCCATATCTCTGGCTCACTGCATTACACAGAAGAACCACTTCTAGTGCTCATCCACTAGGATCACGTTCACCTATGATCATCCATAGGCAGGTCCACTCAACAGATCTTCTTTCCCACTGCATTACACAGGAGAGTCATCTGGAGTTTCTCATCAATGCTCTACTCAGAGGAGGCTAATACATCATCTTCATTTCTGTTCTCATGACGATGCACCCAACACTTTGGGATTTCACACGTTCACCTTGTGCTCAACCACATGCATGTCCAACTCTACAGATCTCCTTTCTCACTGTGTTACACAAGAGAATCATCTGGAGTTCTTATCAACTATATGTAAGGAGGAGGCCATCTCTACGTTCCAACTCTATCTCAGATAATAACCACACACCCCTTTCAGGGGATTTCTCTCACGTTTGTAATCTGAAGAATGTCTCACGTAGCTGCAATCATCAACACTCCCTCTCAGCTAGGGGGGAATTATTCATCATGCCAAGTCTCACACAGATGCACTTTGAACTTTGTCTTGGCTGGAGTCATCAACACTCCCTCTCAACTAGGTAGGTATTCTTCACCAAGTTAATTTGGTGAAGATGTCTGCAATCTTCTCATGTGTAAGAAGGTACTGCATGTGTATTGTTTTCCTCTGCATCATATTTATGATATAAAGATATTTCATCTCATCATGTTTCAATCCATCGGGAAACACTGGGTTCTCAAAGAGATTTACACACGACTCTTGGTTATCATCATAGGATCCATCTCATGATCAAGTAAAAATATCAGAAGCTTGTGAGGCCATATGGCTTTGCATGTTCGATGCTATATAATCTTCTTCTGTGGTACTCAAAGCCATAGAGTTTTGTTTCCTACTACATCAGTAAATCATGGCAAAATTCACAGTAAGTCAACAACTGGATGTTCTCTTCCGGTCCACTATACTCTCTTCTCAATTTGTATCAACATATCTTGCAAAATCAAGTTCACACTGGAGGCATATCTCAGACCATATCCAACTGTGCCTCATATATGTCTCAATACATGCTTTACTACTATCTAGTGAGTTTGTCTCGGTTGACTCATGGATTGACTAAGTACATTCAATTCATAACAAGCATTTGATCTGGTGTTAACCAGATACTTCAATGATCCAATCAGTTGTGGATCAATCTTGTCTGAATCATCATCATTCATTTTCTTCAAATCCATCATGGTGGTTTTGCATTCTGTCATACTGAACTTCTTTAATATTCCCACTGTATATTTTCCTTGACTCGGGGAAATCTCATCGGTCCTCTATTATACTTCTTGTCCAAGAAGTAGTGCATCATACTCATATCCTTCATCTCAAAATAAGAAGTCAAAGCTTACTTGTATCCAACAAGGATTTTTGAATAAGTCATCATAATCAGTCTCTTGTCGCCAACACTATAATAATATAGGTTTGGATCAACAACACTCTTGTTGAAACCCAAACTTCATCAAGAATCCATCTGTCTGATGTAGTTTCCAACTCATGGATAGTAGTATAGATGAGAGTGCATCGAGATACTAGATCAATATGTCTCATCATAGTTCACTCCCTTTGCTTGTGAGAATTTTCTTGACTACAAGTCTCATTTTTGTATTTCTCGACACTTCCATCAACTGCATGTCTTTTTTCCTCTTGCATATTTTGTTAAACCCAAACATGCTTTTTATGGCCTATTGTAAAGTTAGCTGGATTATCTGTATCAATGGATGTCTCCCTCTAAACTGCTGAGGGGGAGAAGGTATTTATGTTTTTCTTCTTCTCAAACAGTTTTGACTCCCTTAGAGTCTTGAAGGAAAAACATCTTCCTTTGTTGTTAACCTGCCTGGAACAAGGAAACAAACGAAAGGAAACAAGACAATAATATATCTTAGAGGATATTTATGAGTACATCTCTAGAATCAAAACAATTTAAGGATTGTTTTCACAACTACAAAACTTATTTGTAATGATAATTTAAAAACAATCAAACCTGGGGTTTTCACTTCCAGTGTGTTGTTCTTATGAATGCACTGAGACCTCTCTGGGTCCATGATTTCACCAAGGGTTCCTTCATCCTACAAGTACCCTTATGAAAATGATGCAAATAATATATATACAAGTGTATACCTGAGAGTGTACACCAATGGAGGTTTTTCTTGGTTGTTTTGTAGCCACCTAAACTCTGGTCTAGTAGTAATTTTCTACATGCTTAGGAAAAACCTCAGACTTGTTCCTTCTATACCTTAGAGACTCCTTCAGATTTGGGACTGGAACTCTACTCAACATCCTGGCTTCTATCAACAACAATATTGTTGTAGTGCTATTTGTCAAGTAACTCATACATAGCCCTTGCTATTGGACAATTCATTTTAGTGTGTACAACTGCTGCAGCCAACACTGCCACATATTTTCTTGACACCATACCAGTAGGTTCATTTCTCTATTCTCGTTTCCTTGGAGGAAGAGACTCTTCATATTCTATTGACTGAAATTCTGGAGCCTACTCCATGTTTTCTTCTTCTGAATAATCAATGTCAGTGAAGGTCTGCTCTAACTGACTATGGACATTATCCCCTTGCTTGGGAGATTTTATTTTCTCAACTTTTACTCAAATATTGATACAACACCATCCCAACATTTTGACTGAAGGTGCACTGAATTGGAAACCCTGAAGTTTCATGTTTTTTGAATTGTTTGTAGTTGTTTAAATTAGATGGTGGACTAGATGTGAATATTTCAATGTAGTTTCCATTTGATTTGTCGACAAGATTAGATTCAACAGGATGATAAGGTATGCATTGTCAAGTATATGCTTCCACATAGACTTGATTTGATAAAGGAACTTGAGTCCGAAAATCCTAAACAACAATAGACTTCTTCACTAGAAATATCGCAAGAAGATGCAAAATGCTTCCCATCATAGCTGAAGTCTACACCAAGACCTCTCAAGTATTCATGGACCACCTTATTGTATTTAATGTCCCAAATATTTAAAGCACCCTTTGATATACTTAGAAAAAAAATAAGTCACTCCCATGTGAATGAAACTTAAAAAAAAATACTTACAATTTGATCATCAAAAAATACTTGTATTTGACTACCAGTCTCCACATCTGTCAATCAAGAAGTTTTGTTTGAGTGAAGAATGATGGCTGAGTGTTGAGGTGTGATTCTGCCCCTTTAAATCTTCCTCTCTCAACACACTGCTTCTTCCCACAGTCCTCTACCTGCTACAAGAAGCTTACACATTGTTTTATTCCATAGTCTGTTTAGAAAATGAAAACAATACTCCTTTTAATACCCTTGGACTGAGATAGACTTTGCGTAGGAAAAAAAATTCATTATTGTCTTTGCCTGGACAGTCTAAGATTTTTGGAAAACCTTATCATTTGCTTGGAAAATCTCATCCTTGTCTTTGCCTTGATTGGATAGCCTTATTATTTGCTGCGTCAACCTTTATTTTATTACAGAAGGGGTCCGAACCTTCTTATTTAGGTGTTTGTTGTTGGAGTGTATCCACGACAACTGTGGAGGAGATTTAGAACAGGTCAGGTTCTTTTATAGTGGTTGTGGTTTAGGGTAGTCCAAGCTCATTAGGCCTGCGACAACCTTCTCCCTAGGTTCCAACCTCTTCTAATAGGTTTCATTCCTTCTCCTGGGTTCCGACCTCTTTCTCCCATTCATTTCAATTTGTTTCAAGGGTTAGATATACCACATAAATTTTTCTAAGGAAAGGATCTGACCCTCCTCATCTTCATCTTACCACAGAATTGGTAGAACTTACCTTCAATTTTATTTGTGTGCAATGGTCTTCTTCAAGCCTACTCTGATACCATGTTAGATTTTCAATGAGCTATGACTCATGTGTCCTCTTTAAATTTTTTGTTTAATCATTACTTGAACCATAACTACTTCAGTAAACCAAGATCACAGGAAGAATAACCATGCACAAGAACACAAGAAGTATCATGGGAAACCCTTCTCAACAAAGGAAGAAAACCCAACCAATCCTTTGCTATATTTCTCAAGATAATTACCTCCCATTCCATCACCAAACCTAGCACACAAGAGGGTGCTGCAATTCTCATAGTTTCAGACCATAACTTCTGAAATCATGAGATGTCACAATGATATGTGTGTTTCCTCAATGGGGATTCACCTTTATTTATATAATACTTGTCACATCAAATGATGTGTCTTTTGGCACAATAGGGATGACCTCAATAATTCAAAATATAATTAATAATTACCATATTAATTATTATCTTTTACATTAATTATATTTTATATTAAGGTGGGGCCAACCTGTACCCTTTACATTACAATTAGGCTTACATGCAGGTGTGAATCTTGAACAATATAGCAAGGGATATTATACACCCACTAGTGCTCATCCACTAGGGGCACATCCATAGGGATGTCCATATCTCTGGCTCACTGCATTACACAAAAGAACCACTTCTAGTGCTCAACCACTAGGATCACGTTCACCTATGCTCGTCCACAGACATGTCCACTCAACATATATTCTTTCCCACTGCATTACACAAGAAAGTCATCTAGAGTTTCTCATTAACTCTCTACTCATAGGAGTCTAATACATCATATTCATTTCTGTTCTCATGACGATGCACCCAACACTTTGGGATTTCACACATTCACCTTGTGCTCAGCCACAGGCACGTCCAACTCTGCAGATCTCCTTTCTCACTGTGTTACATAGGAGAATCATCTGGAGTTATTCTCAACTCTCTGCAAGGAGGAGGCCATCTCTATGTTCCATCTCTATCTCAGATAGGAACCACACACCCCTCTTAGGGGATTTGTCTGAACTTTGTAATCTAGAGAATGTCTCACGTAGTTGCAATCATCAACACTCCCTCTTAGCTAGGGATGCATTCTTCATCATGCCAAGTCTCACACAGATGTACTTTGAAATTGTCTTGGCTGGATTCATCAACACTCCCTCTCAAATAGGGATGTATTCTTCACCAAGTTAATTTGGTGAAGATGTTTACAATTTGTTGATGTGTAAGAAGGTATTGCATGTGCATTGTTTTCCTCTGCATCATATTTCTGATATAAAGATATTTCAACCTGTTTCGATCCATCAAGAAACACTGCGTTCTCAAAGATATTTACACACGACTCTTGGTTATCATCATAGGATCCATCTCATGATTGAGTAAATCTGTCAGAAGCTTGTGAAGCCATATGGATTTGCACGTTTGATGCTATATACTCTACTTCTGTGGTACTCAAGGCCACATAATTTTGTTTCCTGCTGCATCAGGAAATCATGACAAAATTCACGGTAAGTCAACAACTGGATGTGCTCTTTCGGTCCACTGTACTCTCTTCTCAATCGGTATCGGCATATCCTGCAAACTCAAGTTTACACTGGAGGCATATCTTAGGCCATATCCAACTGTGCCTAATATATATCTCAATACATGCTTTACTTCTATCCAATGAGTCTTTCTCGGTTGACTAATGGATTGAATAAGTACATTCACCTCATAGCATGAATTTGATCTGGTGTTAACCAGATGCTTCAATGATCCAATCAGCTGTGGATCAATCTTGTCTAAATCATCATCATTCATTTTCTTCAAATCCATCATGGTGGTTTTTCATTCTATCATACTGAACTTCTTTAATATTCCCACTGTATATTTTACTTGACTCGGGAAAATCTCATCGATCCTCTGTCATACTTCTTGTCCAAGAAGTAGTGCATCATAATCATATCCGTCATCTCAAAATAAGAAGTCAAAGCTTACTTGTATCCAACAAGGCTTTCTGAATAAGTCATAAAAATCAGGCTCTCGTCACCAACACTATAATAATATAGGTTTGGATCAACAACACTCTTGCTGAAACCCAAACTTCATCAAGAATTCACCTATCTGATGTAGTTTCCAACTCATGGATGGTAGTATATATGAGAGTGCATCAAGATATTGGATCAATATGTGTCATCATAGTTCACACCATTTTCTTGTGAGAATTTTCTTGACTACAAGTCTCATTTTTGTATTTCTCAACACTTCCATCAGCTACATGTATTTTGCCTCTTGCATATTTTGTTAAACCCAGAAAGGCATTTTATGGCCTACTGTAAAGTCAACTGAATCATTTGTATCAATGACTATCTCCCTCTGAACTACCGAGGGGGAGAAGGTATTTGTATTTTCTTTCTTCTCAAATAGTTTTGAATCCCTCTAAGTCTTGAAGGAAAAACATCTTCCTTTGTTTTTAACCTTCTTGGAACAAGGAAACAAATGAAAGGAAACAAGAAAAGAATATCTCCTAGAGGAGATTTATGAATACATCTATAGAATCAAAAAACTTTAAGGATTATTGTTACAACTGCAACACTTATTTGTAATGATAATTTTAAAACAATTAAACTAGGGGTCTTCACTTCCAGTGTGTAGTTCTTTTGAATGCTCTGAGACCTCTATGGGACCATGATTTCACCAAGGGTTCCTTCCTCCTGCAAGTACCCTTATGAAAATGATGCAAATAATATATATACAAGTGTATACCTGAGAGTGTACACCAATGGAGGTTTTTCTTGGTTGTTTTGTAGCCACCTAAACTCTGGTCTAGTAGTAACTTTCTGCATGCTTAGGACATACCTCAGACTTGGTCCTTCTATACCTCAGAGACTCCTTCAGATTTGGGCCTGGAACTTTGCTCAACATCCTGGCTTCTATCAACAACAATATTGTTGTAGTGCTATTTTTCAAGTAACTCATACATAGCCCTTGCTATTGGAAAATTCATTTTAGTGTGTACACCTGCTGCAACCAACACTGCCACATATTTTCTTGACACCATACCAAAATATTCATTTCACTATTCTCTTTTCCTTGGAGGAAGAGACTATTCATATTCTATTGACTGAAAGTTTGGAGCCTACTCCATGTTTTCTTCTTCTGAATAATCAATGTCAGTGAAGGTCCACTCTAACTGACTATGGACATTATCCCCTTGCTTGGGAGCCTTTATTTTCTCAACATTTACTCAAATATTGATACAACACCATCCCAACATTTTGACTGAAGGTGCACTGAATTGGAAACCCTGAAGCTTCATGCTTTTTGAATTGTTTGTAGTTGTTTAATTCAGATGGTGGAATAGATGTGAATATTGCAATGTAGTTTCCATTTGATTTTTCAACAAGATTATCTTCAAATGGATGATTGCATATGCATGGGCAAGTATATGATTCCACATAGACTTGATTTGATAAAGGAACTCGAGTTCGAAAATCCTAAACAAAAATAGACTTCTTCACTGGAAATATCGCAAAATGCTTCCCATCATAGCTGAAGTCTACACCAAGACCTCTCAAGCATTCATGGACCACCTTATTGGATTTAATGTCCCAAAGATTTAAACCACCCTTTGATCTAATTAGACAAAAAATAAGTCACTCCCATGTGAATGAAACTTAAAAAAAAATACTTACAATTTGATCATAAAAAAATACTTGTATTTAACTACGAGTCTCCACATCTATCAATCGAGAAGTTTTGTCTGAGTGAAGAATGATGGATGAGTGTTGAGGTGTGCTTCTGTCCGTTTAAATCTTCCTCTCTCAACACACTACTTCTTCCCACAGTCCTTGGCCTGCTACATTAATCTTGCACATTTTTTTATTCCACAGTCTGTTTGGAAAATGAAAACAATACTCCTTTTAATACCCTTGGACTAAGATAGACTTTGCATAGGGCAACAACTTCATTATTATCTTTTCTTGGACAGTCTCATATTTTTGGACAGCCTTATCATTTGCCTGGAAAATCTCACCATTTTCTTTGCCTTGATTGGACAACCTTATTATTTTCCGCGACAGCCTTGATTTTATTACAGAAGGGGTTAGACCCTTCTTATTTAGGTGTTTGTTGTTGGGGTGTATCCGCGACAACTGTGGAGGAGCCTCAAAACAGGTTTGGTTCTTTTACAGTGGTTGTGGTTTAGGGTAGTCCAAGCTCCTTAGGCCTATGACTACCTTCTCCTTGTGTTCTGGCCTCTTCTAATAGGTTTCAGTCCTTCTCATGGGTTCTGGCCTCTTTCTCCCATTCATTTCGGTTTGTTTCAAGGGTTAGATATACCACATACATTTTTCTAAGGAAAGGATCCAACCCTCCTCATCTTCATCTTACCACAAAATTGGTAGACCTTGCCTTCAATTTTATTTGTGTGCAATGGTATTCTTCAAGCCTTCTCTGATACCATGTTAGATTTTCAGTGAGCTATGGCTCATGCATCCTCTTTAAATTTTCTGTTTAATCATTACTTGAACCATAAATACTTGAGTAAATCAAGATCACAAGAAGAATAACCATGCACAAGAAAACAAGAAGTATCCTGGGAAACCCTTCTCAACAAGGGAAGAAAACCCAACCAATGCTTTGCTATATTTGTCAAGATAAAGACCTCCCACTCCATCACCAAACCTAGCACACAAGAGGGTGTTGCAATTCTCATAATTTCAGACCACAACTTCTGAAATCATGAGATGTCACAATGATAGGTGTGTTTCCTCAATGGGGATTACCTTTATTTATATAAGACTTGTCACATCAAATGATGTGTCTTTTGGCACAATAGGGCTGACCTCAATAATTCAAAATATAATTAATAATTAACATATTAATTATTATCTTTTACATTTATCTTTTATATTAAGGTGGGGCCGACCTGTACCCTTTACATTACAATTAGGCTTACAGGCAGGTATGACTCTTGAACAATATAGCAAGGGATCTTATACACCCACTAGTGCTCATCCACTAGGGGCACATCCATAGGGATTTCCATATCTCTGTCTCACTGGATTACACATTAGAACCACTTCTAGTGCTCCACCACTAGGATCACGTTCACCTGTGCTCTTCCACAGGCACATTCACTCAACAGATCTTCTTTTCCATTGCATTACACATGAGATTCATCTGGAGTTTCTCATCAACTCTCTGCTCAGAGGAGGCTAATACATCATCTTCATTTATGTTCTCTTGATGATGCACCCAACACTTTGGGATTTCACACGTTCACCTTGTGCTCAACCACATGCACCTCCAACTCTACAGATCTCCTTTCTCACTGCGTTACAAAGGAGAATCATCTGTAGTTCTTCTCAACTCTCTATAAGGAGGAGGCCATCTCTACATTCCAACTCTGTCTCAGATAGGAACCACACACCCCTCTCAGGGGATTTCTCTCAGGTTTGTAATCTAGAGAATGCCTCACATAGCTGCAATCATCAACAGTGAACCCATAGGGGTCAGCCATGGGTTGCACCCCTCTGAGAAAACACAGTATGAAAAATCATCAATCAAACCAGTTACCATCAACCCAGTGATAAAGTATTGCCTTGATTATGCTTTATGTTCACTTCAAATCGTGTGGTGGATTGAACCCGTAGCAAGTCAATTAAAAACTAAAAATGTTACCATGATGTTGTTGTTTACCCAAGGCGGCCATGGTCAAGCCCTTCATTACCAACCAACATCATTGGATGAACAAATGTTATTTTCCTAACCCGCACATAGGTAGATCAATATATTCAGATGTAATAAAGGTCAATATTAATAAGGCCTTTCAATAAAATAGAATAAGGCGGATGTAAGAAGACCTAATAGAAGCTTCTGCTTCTAGAAGGATATGCCTCTAGATGCTTCTCTTGATAGACATATTTAGTATAAATAAGAGTCGAGGGTATGAAAAGCCTAGCTTGTATATTATTGTAACAAAGCGTTGCTCGACTGGAGGTTGCCCCCTCGAAGAGGCCCGTGAACATTGATTTCTGAATCGAAGTGCTATTTCTGTTGTTGTTCTTATATCATTTCTGTGTTATTGTGGAGATTATGCTGGTTATATTACTGTTATTCTGCCATTTCTAGCATTTTATTTCTGTTTTGCATATTCATTATATCTGGTATCTTGCAAGTGGTATCAGAGCACTTTCCTTGGCAGAAATTATGGGAATTTTTTTTCCAGGGTAGAGACGTATTTTGATGTCTTTAAGCCACATAGATTTTTCGTTACGCACATAAAACCATGGTTGAGGGATTCATAAACGCAGGAAATACAAGTGGTTCTTAAGCACACATCTGTTGGCCACCCTTGTAACCCCTGTTGCAGGTACCCCTTCGAGTGGTAGCGCATCAAACAACACCTGTGTGCAGATTGGCCTAGATTTCCTGAAGCCCTCTTTAGATAAACCTATCGGTCACCGAACTGCTATAGTGTCACCGAGAACAACACTCAGGAAGATACTCTCTAGTACCTGGGTAGTCGAGTAGTACGACTAAGGGTACGGTCTATCCTCCTTAGTTAGTTCCTTGAGATATTGGGCCGAGTACTACTATTGGACCTCACACGTATATCAGAGAGCTATAGCACAGGGAAAACCCTTGTCTGTAGAACCCGTGAATACCTAACCCTTGGGGGACAGAAACACAAACAAATTAAAACAGACCAGATCTATTGCCGCGCAACTGTGTTTTTGGTTGCCAAGTAAATACACATTTCTTTCTGGTTAAGCATTTGAGGATTTCACCACTGTAGTATTATTCAGACTGGAGTAGACCTATTCCATTAGATTCATCTCTTCGCCCTTATCAAATTCATCCATATCATTTTTCGGAAATTTTTTTGACCCCGCCTGCCCCTTTTCAGTTCACCCATCCTCATGGCCCATACCCATAGTCAAGATCTAGAAACTTGCTTCAACACCTTGCAATCTGGTTTCCTCAAGACCCAAAAAGAAGTGAAACAACTCAGTGCTACTGTTTCCTCCATCGATTCATCCATCAATACAACCATAAATACAACCATGCAGTCCTCAATGGAGGAAGTCAAACAAGAACTGACCACCCAACTTGAATCTATCTTTGCATCACTCTGCACCAAACTGAAGATCCCTACAGATGACCCTTTCTTTGAAGCACAACAGGTTGTATCCTCTCAAAACTAAAAACCCTCCTTTATCCCTCACCCTAAACCCATCACTCTCACTACTCCCTTCGCCCCATTAAAGATCCAAAAATTGACCAGGGTTGAAATGGATGAACGCCAACTCAAAGGCCTTTGTTATAATTGTGATGACAAATATTTCCAAAGCCACAAGTGTAAGGAACAAAATATTTTTATGGCCACCTCTGAGGATATTTCATAAGAGGGTGTTGAAACTCCCCTTGTGTCTGAGTCACCTGAAATCACTGACATAACCCCTCCATCAGACCCTCCCGAAGTAGAACCCATCATTTCCCTCAATGCTCTCACTGACTTCTCTGCTTCCCAAACCCTCAAGTTAATTGGTTACATCAAGCATCAGAAGGTCATCATTCTGGTTGATAGTGGAAGCACCCATAATTTTATTCATCGCCGCATTGCCCAAGAAGCTCATTGCTACATCCATGCTGTCAACAATTTCCAAATCATGATTGCCAATGGTGGTTCCATGAAATGTGGAGGGCACTGTGAAAATGTGCATCTCCAAATAGGTGACTACCACCTAAAATCCCATATGTTTTCTATCGACATGGGTGGTTGTGACATTGTGTTGGGTGCATACTGGCTAAGAACTTTGGGTCCCATTCTCATGGATTTTAAGGCATTAACCATGCAATTCGACTAGGAAGGCCACCCATATAAATTCCAAGGCATCACTGTTGGTTCACCTGAGGTCATTAGTTCCCATCGTATGGAAAGACTGCTCAAAAAAGGTCATTTTGGTGTCATTGCCCAACTCCATGCCATACAAGAAACAAAGACACCCTCGGTACCACATGACCTCCAAGCCCTCCTTTCTAAACATCAAATGGTATTTTCCACTCCCCAAGGACTCCCTCCTTCTTGCGATGTTCATGATCATTCCATTCCCCTTGTACTCGGAAGCCTTCCTCCCAATATCCGTCCATATCACCACCCCTTTTCAAAAAAAAATGAAATTGAGATAATAGTCTAGGAACTCCTCAATGCATGCGTTATCCGCCCTAGTACGAGCCCTTACTCTTCTCTTGTAGTCATGGTCCTGAAGAAATAAGGTTCTTGGAGAATGTGTCTTGATTTCCGTGCCCTCGACAAACTGACCATTAAAAACAAATTTCCCATTCCTCTCATTGATGACCTCTTGGATGAATTGAGTGGTGCCCAATTCTTTACTAAACTTGATCTTCGCTCGGGCTATCACCAGATATGTATGAAAGAGGCAAACATTCCCAAGAAGGCCTTTCACACTCATGAGGGCCATTATGAGTTTTTGGTCATGCCCTTTGGCTTGTGTAATGCCCCCTCCACCTTCCAAAGCCTCATGAATCATGTTTTCCATCCCTTTCTCCGTCATTTTGTCTTAGTTTTCTTTGATGATATCCTCATCTATATCAAAACCTAGACATACCATATTACTCATGTGAATCAAGTTCTCCATCTACTCTCTCAGCACCAACTTTTCCTAAAATAGTCTAAATGTGATTTTGGTGCCTCAGAAGTAGAATACTTGGGTCATCTGGTTGGCAAGGATGGCGTCAGAGTGGATCCGAAAAAGATTGAAGCTATGCAAGACTGGCCACACCCAAAGACTCTCAAAATCTTGCGTGGATTTCTGGGCTTAACAGGGTATTATCGCAAGTTTTTTAAGAACTACAGAAAGATTACAGCACCTCTGACTGCTCTCCACAAAAAGAACTCTTTCACTTGGACTCCAGCTACTTCTCAAGCTTTTCAAACCTTGAAGACGACCATGTGCACCACTCCGATTCTGGCCCCTCCTGATTTCACAAAGACCTTTATGTTGGAATGTGATGCCTCAGGGAAAGGAATCAATGATGTCCTTATGCAAGAGGGTCGACCTTTGGCCTTCACCAGCAAACAACTGTCTGAAAGGAATCTGGGCAAACCCATTTATGAAAATGAAATGTTGGCTATTCTGCATGCTGTTGATCTGTGGCACCCTTATCTCTTGGGGAAACACTTCCAAATTAAGATCGACCATCAAAGCCTCAAGTACTTTCTGGAACAACGCATTTCCTCCCCGGATCAACAAAAATGGGTGACTAAGCTATTTGGAAATGATTATGAGATCATTTACAGGAAGGGAAAAGACAATGTAGTGGCGGATGCATTGTTCCAAAAATATGAAGAAGAAGGATCCATTTTTTCTCTTTCCTTCATTGTACTCGATTGGCTCCAAGTTGTGCGCCAGGAATGGCTTCAAGATCCCAAAAGTTCGCATTTGATCCAAAAATTGCAGACCAAGGCTCTGGATCCCCCAGGGTACTCTTGGCTCCAGGATGAGCTTCGATACAAAGGCCATTTGTATTTAAGTAAACAATCAAATCTTAAATCCACAGTACTTTCTAAGCTTCATGCTACACACACAGTGGGGCACTTAGGGTTCACCAAAACATATGACAGGGTCAAATGTTCTTTTTTCTAGGATGGTATGAAACATGACATCCATAATTTTTTCGCTGAATGTGAGGTGTGTCAACGCAACAAGGGAGAAATAGTCAAATCTCCGGGCACACTACAACTGCTTCTGATTCCACCTGCTATTTGGAAGGATATCTCTATGGACTTTATTACTAGCTTACCCAAATCAAGGAATAAATCAATCATAATGGTGGTTATGGATCACCTTTCCAAGTATGCTCATTTTTGTGCTCTTCAACACCCATTTACTGCATCCACGGTGGCTCAAATTTTCATGGACCAGGTCTTCAAGCTTCATGGCATGCCGCACTCTATTGTT
>JZKD02S1742068.1:38604-49936 GCA_000966675.3 Picea glauca | reverse complement strand
TAAAATAAAATAAAATAAAATATTTACCACTTAGCCATATCACATGTGACTATAGGTTGAGCCAAACACAAACAATTGTCAAATAGTTTAAAATCCCCAATCCAAGATCAAATCTGTGAACCAACCCTTACCTTCGTTGAATCAAGGGCAAACTAAATCCCATGAAGAAAACCAAATTGAAACATAGTCACATCACAAATGACAAGTACATGCACTAAAGCATCCTTATGAAGCACTGGCACAACTGACAAGGGAGACAATACAGTACCTTGATAAATTAATCAAGTATGGATGCTTATTTAGAGACCCCCTAACCTATAGTGATGTATATACATATGTGTGGTAACTGTAATGTGTGATATTGTAATTAGACAAAATGAACAGATAGTTTGGTTAGATATATAATATAAGCAAATGGATAAAACGTAGTGTTATCACTCCAAGAAACCCTTTGTGGTTGTAGACCAAAGGTGCTTGGTAACTTAAGAAATGAATGGATCAATGGGATAACTCAATTCAAGTATGTCATTCAGACAGTCAAAATGGTAAACAAATAAACCAGTGCTCTCAAAGATTGATTATCCAACAGATAACTTTTAAATGGGTGAAGAACAGATTGTATATAAACCAGTACAATGTAGGGTCTAAGAAACAATCAAGAAACTAATTACCAGGTTATGAGACAAACAATGGGATAACAGCCACTCAAGACTTGACAACACAGATAATAGTACATAAAGAATGGCAGAAAGATGACATCAAAATTGAAAGGAACCTGTGATCTGTATTAGCATCAAAAAGTCTGAGTACAATAGAGGATTACTGTATCTGGAACCTCCTTTCCTCAGACTGAATCCCTAGGCTTTATAGCCTTTACAATGTACAGATCATATCCTATAGAAGAGGATCAAATCATACCTAAAATATTTATAATCAAACTAGTCAACAATCAGTTTTAAAGATCCTGAAAACTAGATCTGTATCTAAAATAACAAATCAAATAAACTAAGATAATCAATAATAAAGACTAGTAGCTAGACTAGCATTCGAACTGTCTTTGATCTTAAAATTTGACACCTGTGCTTCATCAGTTTCTGGAATTTGTGGTAAAGCACCTGTCTCTTTGAATCCAATACCACTACCCTAGCTTTGCCTGAAGTCTTTGTAATTCTGCTCTCAGACACTCTTTCCTCGCATAGCCTTTGCAATACCTTTTGTTTGAAAAGGGTCTCAAATGTTTCGACAGCCCACTGGAGAGTATGCTCTGTACGTTTCCTCTAGTGCCATGCTTGCCTCCATCAATCATTGGCTTACAATATGCAACACATCGGGCATCAAGATACAGTCTCGAGGATGAAAAGGAAATCATTAGTGAGAGGGTTTTAGCATAATCAATGAGCTCATAGACTTGCTACTGATCCTTCCATCGATGTGTGGATAACATTCCAAATGGAAATGAAATATTGTTACCATATGTCAAAAATGTATTGATAATTGCTTGTCTGGAGGAGCAACACGCTGCCATAGTGAGGTATAGACAGGGATTTCAGTTGCAGCAACACCAAGGGCAGCAAGGTGACGTCCATATTCCTGAACATCAAGAAACAACTACATGCAGATCCTGTCGGTGTCAGAGATATTTCCATCTGATGAATCTGTGCCAGCACCTCCCAGGGTCCTTTGAGTACCCTGCCTTATACATTGCAATGAATATTCTGTCTTTCTTGCCACTGTCGCAAGTTCCCATGCTAACTCATTATACCATGTGGTAATTATCTCAGCTGTGGACTGGAGAAGTTCATTTATTGTCTTTTCTGTCAAATATATGATACACTCTCCCTCAAGGAATGCCTTCAAAGGTTGAAGCATGCCAGAGACATATGGTGAATGGAAAACTGGAAGCGGCTTGTTTGTCATTTTATATGTAGCAGTGATTCCGTTAAGTTACCTCAAAACCTCAACGGACTTTTCCACTACTGCTTCAATCATGACATCCATTATTATAGGCACAGAATTTAATAATGCTTTGTGAAATATGGAGAATTCTTTGTTTTACTAGAGCAAGAACTTTATTTGGACCAGACACAAGCCAATTCATTGCATGCTCCAGGTAAGGATAATTAACTTCTTTCACAAGGAGGTCTACATCATGTCTCACAAAAATGAAATCCTCTGGAGTCTGGAGTTGCAACGAGAGCCCATTTACCACCAATGTTGGAACTTGGACCTCCCCTTTTATGAGTAGAAAGCCCTGTTGATAGCCATGTTGAGTACCTTGAAAGTAACAAAATCTATGGAAGATAACCGATAGCCCACAAGGGTTGCAGGAGCAAGCAGTTCACGAAGGATATGAGAAGAACTTCCAACATCGTAGCCTTGACCAGTTGTGCTAACCATCAGTTTTGGAGGAATGGGAACTTCCTCGAACTCTTGGTCAACAACCCGCCTTTCTTTGTCACCCAATTAGACACACAAGACTCAAAAATTGGTTCCACTGAGATCCAGTGCATATTCCACTTTAAATGAAATTGGAGCTTCAGTTGCCCGCCCGAATTAATAATGTCTGTCAGTTAAGGCACTTAGCTGAGGTTCACGCTCCATTTACCAACCAATTTCAATAATGAATCAGGCTCGCTTGATGTTGGAGCGTGCGAAAGCACGAGTTTTGAATTTTGAACAAGAAAAGCTTTCGGTGGTTAAGGGCCTTCCTCTACAGCTGCATCAAATAACCTTTCGGCTTCATCATACTCTTTTCTTGCAAGCATCACATAACCCAGTTGATGGAGAGCCAATGTTTTTTGTCTGCTAATGGCCCGTGAGAAGTGCTCCTCGACTTTTGAAAGTCATCACTTTCACCAGCGCACAGACCTATGGGATATGCTCCTTAGCTGTTGAAAGTCACCACTTTCACCAACTAACACTCATCTTTTAAACACACGTTAGCTGTTGAAAGCATTTTATGAAAATTTTAAAGAGAAGACCTTTATGGGTCATCTTATTTCTAAAACAAAAATCAAAACCTAAATTTTGCAGCTAGAAAAACTCAAAAATAATTTGAGAAAACTACCAATAGCCATGCTATCCACCACAAAATGCGACCATATGGACGGGTTCATTTTGGGAGCTAACAAGTAGCAATAATGGTAGAAAAAATAATAAGAGATATTGAAGATAAGTAATTATAAAGAGGAATCAATAGAGGTGCAATAAATACAAAAGGTAAGAAGATAGGTAATTATAAAGAGAAAGTAATAGAGGTGAAATAAATAAAAAGGTAAGAAGATGTAAAAAGTGGTTATGTTGAATAAGTTAAAGTAGTGAGAATCAAAGTTAACATAAGAAATTGATAAAAGATAGGGTGCAAGATATCTAATGGAAATTATAATAATTGGTAGTTAAAAGTAATAAGAAGTGAAGGGGGAGTGGTAGTGAAGAATGAAACAAAGATGCATATGTTTGTGCGTGGTAAAAAGTAGTTTACAAATAGAAGCAAGTGGAGATGCAATACAAATGGTGTATTAGGGATAGTGAAAGTAATAAATAAATGGTCTATATAATTGCATGAGGTACAAGTAATATTGAATATGAAAAACAAATGAAGATGTAGCTGGATACATAAAATAGTGAAGTGTAAAGGTAGTATAAATATATGCGTAAGGTGAAAGGATGTGGTGATAATTGGTAGTATAAAAGATAAGATGGTAAACAAAGTAAAAAGGCATAGTGAATTATTACATCAAAAGGTAATAAGGACATAAGAATGTATGCAAGCATATAAACAATTAAATTGATGATGTAGGATAGGATGTAAAGAGATGGATGTGTGTGTGTGTGTGAAAAAGAAAGTGTGAAGAGAGAGTACATAAATACAGTTAATAAAGATGCGAGGGAATAGACAACAAGAGTAGTCATGAGGTATAAAATAATATATGAAGTATAAATATAATAGTGTTAAGAAGGAAAATAATAGTAGATGAATGATTAGAATATGATAAGCAATGGAAGAAGATATTATTATGGAAGTACATGATGAGTAAGTAGTGTAGAATAATTGAATTTGAACAGAGTGACATACTATGTAGTAAGAGGGCAAGTAGAAAGTTGAGGTAGTAGTGACATACAAAGACAAAAGGAACAACAACATAAAGTAAGCAGTGTAGCAGTTTGTAGAGTGCAATAGATGACAAATTAGGGGAGTATATGGGTGAGATGCATGTAGTAATAGAAGAAGTGTACAATTAGGTAGTGTAAAGTGGGTGTAAAATTAAGTGGATGAGTAATAAGGGTAAGGTAATAAAATAACATTTATACAATAAATGAAATAGCGAAGATAATGATTTATATACAAAATCATTGTATAGTTAATGGTTATAATAAATAAAGAAATACTAATGGAAGTGTATAGAGTAGAATGGTGATGGTGTAAAGGTTAACAATAAAGTAATAGACAAGAGTTAAAGGGGAATATAAAATATGTAGCAAGAAATGGAGTAGGAAAAAATGTACAATTAGTGATTAGAGTAATAGATTCCAAAAATGAAGAGAGTGATGTAAAATATGTTGAGCAAGCAAACCAAATATAATAATAAGTGAATGTAAATAGATAAAAAGGGTGCAGAAGTAAGGAGTAGAGAATATATATAAAGAACACAGTAGAGATATAAGAAGAATGGGATAAACTGGTAAATAGAAATATAATGGGAAAATAAGAGTAATGTGGAGTAAATAGGAAATATGTATGTGATAATAAGAAGGAAGAGAGTAGTGTGTAGTGTTATCCCCATTTCCTAGGGCTAACTAAGGAGATGATGTCTCAAGGCCCTTAGGTTGCAGACATGGAGTACCGAGAGACAGATGGCTAACAACGTCCACTTGCACAGACATAGGCCTGTCTAACCACCATAGATGTTAGATTCATCATGATGGAATCCACCACACCAACTTGCTTCCATAAGACATTGGGTCTTTCTCCATGAGGTACAAACTAGATATTATGGTGAGTGTCATTTCAATATTTGAGGCATTTGAGTCTATTGCATTTAAAAGATGCTATTGATTATGTAATATCTGCTTGGAGGTTATGCTCTTTTCCCTATTTCACCTTGGTGGTTGACAGTGCACCCTAGTAATTGGTCACCCTTAGGGATGGTTTTACTACTGGGAGGTCCCCTTGAAAAATCATCGTTCTATTCCCGATCATACTTACCACTTTCCACACTTCATTCCCTTCCCTTCTTATCTTTTGGGATTTTCGGGTGTACTGACCCAAGAAGAGATCGTTCCTCATTTCATGGGAAGAAGGGGTTGAATGCCCATAGGGAGTGTAGCCAACAAAAGATAAAATCCAAATCATAACCTTCCAGATGATCACCCAAAGAGGTCTTGAGAACAATGAAATGTTTCTCCTAAAAATTCAAAGACCTACAAAGGAAAACACACACATATATAAATGTCCCACTTGTTGAGGGATCTACACAAGTGCGTTACAAGCTAGACTTTACCCCCATGGAACTCTGTGTACCTCTCCATTCAAGTGACACTATGGTACTGCCCCCCCATGCTATATGTTACCCCTTAGAGAGTACCCGGTTTTTCTAAACCTTAATTAATTAATGGCATGAAATGGGGTTGGAAAAAGGATGCATTGAAAATGAAGGTGCAACACACCCTCTACAAAGGCACCCATAAATGGGACACTATGATACCTTGTATGTCATGAACCCCATGCCCACAAGTATTTCCCCCATCCACTTCATCTTCTCCACAAACTTAGAGGGGGGTTCACTTGTGAAACACTCCTTGACTTAGGGAATGATTCACCCAATAGGTCACTTTGTCAACCCTCCCATACCTAAACTTGGCAAGTTGCATAGGGTCTTTGAGCACTTGTTTAATTTGATGAGGTGGTTTTTGATGCACATGCTTAGGTGACTCTTTTATTGATTTTATTTACTTATCATGATACGTTTGACTTGAATTCTTGGAGGGCATATTCATTGTCTTTGCAGGACCTTGCTTGGTGGACAATTTTGGAGGAACAAACCTAGCTTGAACTTCTTTGGGACATGAAACCCACAGATTTGATACCATGGCCCACACATTGGATGATGATGGTATCTTTTGGAGGCTTGAGAGACACCTTGGATGACCTCACCTACACCTAGCCCCTACAATCCCAACGTTTTTCCTTTGGAGATCAAAACGTCACATTTGGAGGGCTTGACGTCACCCTAGGGCTAGGGTTTGGAGTGGTGGTGTGGTTGACTTGACACATGGCACATTTTGATAGAGAGAGGCCTTGTATTGATGGAGGAAACCCTAGCACATGAAATGGAGGCTTTTGGAGGTGCAACATTTGATGTCCAAGCTCAAACGATTTGCTAGAAGTGCAAAAACGTCACCCTAGAGAGGGTTGACATCTTCTTTAGAGTTTCTTATGTGAAATTTTTAAGTTAAATTTGAATTTAATATTGTAAAGGGGAAAAATAAAGGGAAATGTCTCCCTTATTTTTTTTTTACCCTAATTTAAGTGGGCAAACACTTTTTAGGAGATTTGTATAGATAATAATCATTTCTATTTTCATTTTGAATATAGCTCTCCCATTTGGAGAAGGATACTTGGCTGAAATTTTCACCCTCTTTGGGCTATTTGGGTCTCTCTCTCTTGTGAAAATGTATTTTGGTGATTTATCTTGGTATATTGTGGAGATAAGGTGGTGCACACCTCTTGGAGGCTTACTCTCTTGCTTTGTGGTGGAATTTTCTTGGTGAAATAGGGTTTTATATTGCATCTCTCTTGGAATTGGTAAGAAAAATATGCAATTTGTTAGTTCTTCTTACTTGTTTCATAGTGTTATTGGTTGAAACCATAGGAGGAGTATAAGTTCATACACCCTCCATCAAGCTTCATCTCATTGCTAGTTGATAATTCATTTTGGGACAAGGTTGCTAGGAGGAGTACAAGGGTGTACACCCTCCTAGAATTACCTAAGTTTGATTTGCATGCCCTAGGGAGTAAAAGGGTTTACACCCATATGGATATTGTAGATCCAAATCTTATATCCAATACCCCATTTAACCATATTTTAAAAGGAACTAATCTTATTTTTTCATTGGAGAAATAAAATTTCTTGCATTGGGTAACGTGATTTTACGAGATTTTCAAATTGTTTGAAGTGGAATCAATTATATGCTCTACTAGCTTGCTTGAGACACTAGGGCATACTCTTTGGATAAGGATATATTACTGATGTTATAAAATTAAATCTACAACCATTAGGGCTGCAGTTAATTTCTCTCAAACGTTTACTTTTTCTCTCTTTTCAACCGTCATAATTTGCTAGAAAGTTGCCATAATAATCTACCTGTAATTTATCATCTTTTGGGTGGTTTGCTTGTAAATTTTGGTGGTTGGAATTTTCTGCTGTAGAAATATTTTGATACATCCATAAGGCTGTTATAATATCTCTACAATAACATCTTTGAACAACCCTATATTTTTTCTAAAGTCTTTCTCTATCTCACTTGAGTTATACTAGTCATTGCTAGCTTATCTCTTGCATTTTTAACTAGAATTTTAGTGACTTATTTAGTAGATTTGATTATCATTTACTTTATGAATTACAACATTTTTTTCTACTTCTACATAGGATATCAAGCTTCACTTTCTTCTCCATTGGATATGTTGGCTTGTATACTTGCCTTTTCTTGTGTCTCAGCCACATACAACAATCTTCAGCAGGTACACTACTTCTTGGAAACCTTCCATCATCAAAAAGACTTCATCCCAAGCCTTCCATCTCTCCAAAACTTGATCTATAGGGGATTCATCCTTCATCACCTCACTTTACATCTCAATCCCCCTAGGGTCACCAGAGATTCTTCCCTTGTGTAGGATTCCTCCTTCACTAAAGCGAGCAGAGGGTTTATCTAAGGTGAAAGTGGGTAGACTCTCCCATAATTATCACCATCTCGTGGATTCATTCAGGGTTTTCCCAACCTACAGTTTGTGTGATATCATTTTGGCGCCATTTCCAGGGAGGATTTTGAATCCTCTTTCGTGCCCTAATGAAACTTTGGCAAGCTTCCATCCCAAATCCTTTACCCCTAGCTTTCCTAGTAACTCCACTTGAAGAACGATCCCCTTCCACCCTTGATGAACTCTTTTTGAAGCTCATATGGCGACTCCAACATCCCATAATCCACCTTCCCTTAAGACCTTTCCCTCAGGAAGATTCAATCCTTATAAGGCTTACTGAAGAAGGCCTCCTATCAAATATCCCATTGTCAAAACCCTTTTCCAAGGTACCCTTCCCCTTGCTCCAATGTCTCACCCTTGGGTAAAGGACCTATACAAACCTTTAAACATGGCCACCATCCTCAGATATCCCAATACCATGCCAAAAGAGTCTCACAAATAGTTTCCAAATTTATTAGGGAATAATGTGATCACGACTGATGACCATCTCTATGCCATGGTCTGAGATATGGAAAATGAAAAAGTAAAACATGAATACATAGCAATGATATTGCTTGCCTCATCACTGGTTGAATATGTCCCAAAGATGGTCCAAGGGCCTTCCTGATAACCACATAGCATCTTATGAATATTTCGCTAAGTTTTTCAAGAACATATGGACAACAAGGAAGGAAAACAAAATGCTTGTAGCTCAGTTCAATCAAATAAAGAAGAAGGAGAAAGAGACAATAACTAAATTTGACAACATGTTTGACAGATTGTACAACCAAATCCCAACGAATATACATCCTCAATATGCAGTTGTTCATCTCCTGTATATGAATTCTTTTGATGGGAAATTTTGTTTCATATTGAAGGATAAGAAGCCCACCAGTTTGTCACAAGCCAAAGAGTATAGCACAAAGATCGAAGAGAAACTTATTGACTCAAAGGTTGATCCTTTTCAGTATCCTCGTGCGAAGATAGAAGAAAAGACCATAAATTCTAGTAGCAGTACACCAGATCCAATTGGTCTCTTGACTCAGAAGATAGACAAGATGAGCACTCAGTTTGTCCAAGCTCATAATCAGATCATGGGCCAATTGACCACTGTGGAAAAAAATAGTTTTCCCCTAGACCTTAGTTTACTAGAAAATAGAGGGATGCCACAGGTTGGAGACTGAAGCCTCAAAAATATGAAAAATCTCCTGACACGTTGAATTTGGTTGGAATGGTCAACACAGAAGAAACACCATGGTGTTCTCCATGACAAGAACCTCATCGGGAGGATGAGTGTCCCCAACATGATGAAAACTCCTCTGATGGTATAAAATTTATGGATATGATTTATAAATTTTGAGAAGAAGATATTACTCATGAACAAATTGTTGAAGTCAGAAAAAGAGGAGCTATAGAAGGACAACTCCAAGTCTTGAATCAATTGATAGAGGATCAGAGAAAGGAATTGAGAAAAAAAGAAGTTTTGACATACGCAAGAAGGAACAAGGATTTAGTTCCTCTGCTACAACCTTCCACCCCACTTCATCCAGAGGTGGAAGTTCCTCTTCCATCTGTAGAGAAGGTGGTCCCACCACCTCCACCTCTAGTCCATGAATTGCTTTCAAAACCAACTTCAACAGAAGAGGATATTTAGTTGAATATAGATGTGCTGAAAATGCTTGGGAAGTTGAATATAACAATCCTAGTGACGGAAATGTGCAAGATCCCATATGTGAGGAAATAAGTCTTGAAGTTATTGAAAGTACTAGCTGAAAAATAGGATCCTCCAATAATCTTAAATACCATGTATCTTGATCGGAAGAAGGATAATAACCCTCCCTTATATCTTTTCTTAGGGATAAATGGTCTCTGTTTGAACAATTGTATGCTGGACTCTAGAGCCTTAACAAATGTGATTTCTTTGAAAGTGATGGAACAACTCAGTTTAAAGACGACCCGACCTTATGGAAATGTCTCTGGTATTGATTCCAACAAGGTCAAAGTTTACAGGATTTGTGAAGTTTTTGAAGTTTACCAGATTGATTTTCCTCATATCAACCTCATTATGAGCATAGTGGTGATTGATGTTCGAGATTCTTGGGGAATTCTCCTATCAAGAATTTGGTCTGTTTCTCTTGGGGGTTTTCTCAGTATGAATCTCACCCACTATCGGGGAGGTGCTAAAGGGATTAGAGCTTAGGTAGGTAAGTTGCCTTTGATTACACAACAAGGGGGAGGAGAAACCTTAAGAGGAGAGGTAAGAACTTGTGCATCCATTTTAATGGGTCACTCCAAAGCCTTTTTGTTCCCTTTCCACAAGAGTGTTTAATTTTTCTGCAAATTTTATTACTGTTCTTAGTTTGTTTACTTTTCTCAGTTTGTTTACTTGCTTGCAATTTACTTTCCCGCAAGCGTGTTTTCTTTCCTGCACAGTGTGTTTACTTTCCCGCAATTTATTTTCCTGCCAGTGTGCTTATCTTACTGCAAGAGTGCTTTCTTTTATTTCTTTTATGCAAGTTTTATTTCTTTCATTATGAATTAGTTTATGCTTTTATACAAATTTGCTTTTGATTTTATACCTGTTTAACTATGATTTTACGCTACTTTTGTACTAGTATTGTTTCATAATGTCTCGTACTTCTTTGTATTGATTTTTCATTTGTAGTATCCAATTTGAATACAAGTACGATGATTTTAGAATGAATATAACCTTGGAACAATTCTCTCAGATCCTAGCAAAAGTCGGGATCTCATCTTCTCAAGAAGATGAGATCTTGACATCAATCAAAGACTTAGCCTCTCCTCCTGAAGAAAGAGAAGAATTGACATTTGAAGAATCAAATGAGGAAAAACTATTTGAAAAAGAGATTGAGGAGGACAAACAAGAGAATGCAAGTAAGCTGAATTGGAACGAAAATCATGCATACAAAAGCCTCATTGAACGGTGGTTTCAAGGGAGTATCAGGATAGTTCAATGTTTTCTTCCCTATTTCTCTGTATCGCATTTACCACAATTGATTTCACATACTTCTGTACATTTTGATTTTCAATTTTTGAAATTGCGCATGAATATATTCTTGCTCCTATTATGCAAATGGTTAAATTGGAAATTTGCTTACACGTAATTAATCTCTAACTTCTAATTAGCATAGAGGAGGTAGGATGTTATTTTCAGTTTTTGCGTTAAGTTTTGAATAAGTATGCTCTCCTCCGCACTTCGTGCGATCTCAAGGATAAAAAAGTAGGATGAAAGTAGGATGTCTCTAATGTTTTTAGGAAAAACATGTAAAAAAAAATTGCTTCAATTTTCGACTTGGGATCCCCATTTGCTAAAAAATTTTGTTTGAATTTTTCTTAAAATTTCCAATTTTTGTT
>JZKD02S1742068.1:0-20371 GCA_000966675.3 Picea glauca | reverse complement strand
GTCTCCCTTATTTTATGGTTTACCCTAAGTTAAGTGGACAAACATGTTTTAGGAGATTTGTATAAATAAGAATCATTTCTATTTTCATTTTGAATATAGCTCTCCCATTTGGAGAAGGATACTTGGTTGAAATGTCTCTCTCTCTCTCTCTCTCTCTCTTGTGAAAATGTCTTTTTGTGATTTATCTTGGTATATTATGGATATAAGGTGGTTTGCACCTCTTGGAGGATTACTCTCTTATTTTCTAGTGGAATTTCCTTGGAGAACTAGGGTTTTATATTGCATCTCTCTTGGAATTGGTAAGAAAAATCTAAAATTTGTTAGCTCTTCTTGCTTGTTTCATAGTGTTATTGGTTGAAACCCTAGGTGGAGTATAAGTGCATACACCCTCCATAAATCTTCATCCCATTGCTATTTTATAAGTCATTTTGGGGAAAGGTTGCTAGGAAGAGTACAAGGGTGTACACCTTCCTAGATTTACCTAAGTTTGGTTTGCATGCCCTAGGGAGTAAAAGGTTTTACACCCATAGGGATATTGTAGATCCAACTCTTATATCCAATACTCCATTTACCCATATTTTAAAAGGCACTAATCTGATTTTTTCATTGGAGAAATAAAATTTCTTGCATTGGGTAACATTATTTTATGAGATTTTCAAATTGTTCGAAGTGGAATCAACTCTATGCTCTACTAGCTTACTTGAGCCACTAGGGTGTACTATTTGGATGAGATATTATTGATGTTATAACATTAAAGATACAACCATTAGGTCTGCAACAAATTTGTCTCAAACTTTTACTTTTGCTCTCTTTTCAACCATCATAATTTGCTAGAAAGTTGCCATAATAATCTACTTGTCATTTTGCATCTTTTGGATGGTTTACTTGTAATTTTTGGTGGTTGGAATTTTCGGTTGTAGCAAAATTTTACTATATTCATAAGGCTGTTATAATATATCTGCAGTAACATCTTTGAACAACCCTATATTGTTGCTAAAGTCTTGCTCTATCTCACTTGAGTTATACTGTTGGCATAGGGGAAGACCCAAGCTTCAACGCTTAAAAAATGCACCAAAAAAACCCTAACTACCGGCCCTTTCGGCAACACCTGCGAAGCAGATGCAATCTCACCTGAGGTAGAGGCAGGGGGGGTTACAGGACTCAAGTGTATGTAACCAAGCTGGGACATAGATCTATGATCATAACACTTCGTAGAGTACTTAGGAATAACACATATTAATTCATTAACTTTATTCACATCGCAGACCAAACCCTAAGTACAGATCGACGCAGTAACAATGATAACATACACTTCACACTTAGCAACATAAGTCATATCTAACACATTCAACAAAAATAAATCACTAAGAATTCATAGATCTATCCATTACACATAACAGTCAATGCACTAAGAAGATCTACAACATAAATATCATAACACAAAGAAAACCATCAACACATGATATATGTGTTTCACCCCAGTGTGGGGATACGTCCACCAATGACTTCTTCTTATTTTATTAGTCTTCAATCTCTTACATTCCTCTACTTCTGTGCACTAAGCCATAGAGCCAAGCTTCACACTAGACATGTGATATGCGCACTGCGCACTAGATCCACCTTCCCAAAATCAGGTCAAGGCATAGAGCCAACTCCTCTACTAATCAAAGAGCCTTACATACATGGTCTGTTGCACAAAGAAACTCAAAACTACTTGCCTCTTGCACTTAGCTACTTACTTAGCTACTTACATCGCCTGCACTAAGCACACCTTGCTATCTCTACCTTACAATCTTTACTTATTTATACATTTACAAAAAGGCCTAATCATGGGTAAACCCATGGGAAAACATCCCATAACCCATTACATAAACCCTAGTAACCCCATGTTGGGTCCACAAAACAAGTGATATCCCGTGATCTCAGCTCCGCCTAGGCACTCCATCTTCCACCACCCTGTCGATGTCCAAAAATTGGTCAATCCTGAACAATTTTTCCTCAAAACTTGGTCGAGGGCCAACATGCCCCCAACACTCACCTGTGACTTGTATCGAGTCACTCAGATCTGGGCAACGCTGCTTCGAAGGCCTCGAGCTGGATTGACTTGTTGCTTCGCCTAAGCTTCCTTCTCAGCGAACTCCTGGATCATTTTCTCTGTAACAAGCCCTTCCAGGCCCTTTTCCACTGTGGCAACCACTTGGTCCAGTTGTGATCCTTTCCCTTCGATCTCTTCAAACACTGCACATGCTTCCTCCTGCACTGGTTGTAGCCTCTGTGTGACCTCCATGACTTTTCCTTGGATGGAGGTAATCTGTTGCTGGGCCACGCACTGATCTTGTGATATCTTCATTCTCTTGACCATAATGAGTGATTTCATCTGAGCTTGAACTGTCATTGCCTGCTGCTATGCCTCCTGTAGCTGTTCTTCCAACTTCCTAAGCTCTGGGTCTTCTATGAGGCATTCGTAGGTCTACGCACTTATGTCACTTAGATGCTTGCATTCTAAGGTGAGGACCTTGATACTTTTAACTGTGCTCTTAGCAGATTCTTCCCTCTGGTCGTACACTTCCTGTAGAGTGCTAGGTACTGTTTGAATCTCAAACTCTGTTACCCATGCTTGAAGCTGCTAGATGGCCTCAACGAGCTTTGTCACTTGGACCTCAACTATTTCATGTTCCTCCTGTGCCGAGCCTGGCACATAGTGAAGTGATTTGCTTACCACTTCCTTGAATGCAGTTTTCTTTGCGAGAAACTGGTCCTTTTCCTTCTGTATCTGCTCTTTGTATCCCTCGAGCATCGCTAAAAAATCATCTCTCTCATTTTCATATGCGGTTACATAGTACCGTGCAACTCGCAGTTGCTCCGAGATCTTCTCTTTATCTTTATTAAGGGATTCTATCGCCTGTTCCTTCTCTTCTTAGACTCGTTGAAATCGAGCCTCTGTCGTATCTTCCAATCTTCGAAGTTGGGTGGGTTCATCCCCCAACTCCGCAGTCTCTGAGGAGGAGGGCGCAGTAGGGACTGGACAGACTGAACGAATAAATTCTTCCACTTTTCTCATCTCCATTTCTATTCTTCCATAGAGTTTGACCTACTTCACTCTGTATCTCTGCAGGATGCCCTCAGAAGCATCCTCCATTGCTTCAAAGACTAGTGTTATATCAGTTTCTATGAGGCTGTCCTCCATCTGGGGTTTATTCGCGTGGGTCTTCTTTCTTGCTGAGGGTTTCTGTGGAGAACCCTTCCTCTTCTTCTGTGTTTGTATCTCGGTAGGGGGGTCCTTCGACGGTATAGCTTCGCATTCTTCTTGTTTTTCTCCTTCTTCCCCTCCTACTTCCTGATTTACTTCATCTCCTCCTCCTCCTGCGGGCGGGCCAGGCCCACTTTCCTCTGAGGCGTTGTCCTCCTCATCAGTCTTTACATCTTGGACTTCCTCCTTTTTCTTCTTCTTCTTCGCACTGGTCTATCCGTCATGCTTAACTCGGGTGACCAAGGGGCTTCCAATGATGTCAGGGTTGGATAGTTCTGCATCGTCAACCGGTACAAGGAATTATGTCGACCATTCCTTGGTGATCTCCTCCATATATTCATCGGTCAGCTTGTAGTAGGACTGTAGTTTCTCCTTTCTCTCATCCCTGCGTGCAGTGATATAAATGAAGTGTCGATCTGCACATAACTTAGCTAACGGTCTGTACTGATGCAATGTTCACGAATTCATGCATGGGAATGACTCAATAGAAGCATTCAATTGCTGATAGTAGGCATGGAACATTGCGTTCAACTGCCACTACTTTGACATGTCATTCGTGTACCATAGAGTGGAGAACTTCGTGGCCAATGGCTCCAAAGGTTCAATCTCTAGAAAGGCAGCTCCTTCTGGCATTTTTCAGGCGACAAATGAAATAAAAAAAAACAACCAACTGAAATGCAACTTGTATTCTTGATCATGCGCTTCACGACAGTCCTTATCAAGCTCGTTGACGAGGTAGCTCGCCCAATTCATTTTCATTCCCTCCACGCATTTTCCTGCAAGGTCCTCCACAAACCCGGTGACCTGCGTGGGGCAGTTCTTTCTGACAAGCTTCCCAGCTATGAGATGACAGGATAGGCGCATTGTGCCATCTTGGATGGAGGCTACCTTGTAGCCTCACTTTCCCTTCGCAACTTCATCGTATGCCTCCTTAATGCGTTGTGATAGGGAAAAATCTGAGGTCTTCCTAAGGTAGAACTGCTGAGGGTCGAGGCCCTACATGCTCAGTACTATGATCAGGTGGATCAACGCTGGATCCATAGTAATGTTCCTGTCGAGCATCAAATATCCTCCATGATAACACGACAAGAGAAGTTTAATGAAAGCGTTAATCTCCTGATGTTGACCGAAGTGAGGTATCTTCATTACGTTCAGTATCGTGGACTGTGCGATCTCCTTAATCCATGAATGGGAGACTATGTGAGGCTTCTTCCCAGTCATATTCATCAGGTATATGTGGTCCGCGAGCATTGCGTAGTTCTTCCTATCCCCAAGGTTAAAATAATTGTTCTTCAAGGTTGGGATCTGTCCCAACTGACTTCCTTCTAGGCGTATCCCCTTCGGGATGTACACGGTGATCAATGTATACTTGAATTCCCATGGAATACTGTCATGGTTAACCGCGCCAGCCAAAGGCGGGATGTAATCAGGTAAGACCGATGGGATCTGCTTCATGTTAGCTAGATCGTCGTAGTGCTTACTTCGATTCTTAGTAGCAGGGTTGACACGTTTCTAGCGATGTTGATTCGAAGGGGAAGCCTGCAGTCCCCTGTTCGAAGACACCTATACTCCCTCAGATATAGCTTGATTAGCCATAAACATTTTCAGAACCTCTTCGATGGATTTCTCTAGCTCGGAGCGCTTAGTCGACATTCTCACTGTTAACAAATAAGTCGAGGTAGGTAAGAAGATAGTGGGGTAAACAACAGATGGTGAGGTCTGATAGCACAGTTCGACACACACAATCACTTCTTTGTTAGCTCAAATAATCAAGGGTGGAAAAAAGTGGTCTCGGTGCAGCGTCCGACGGGTTAAGTAAGAAAGTGTCATAACATATTCCTCCAATGTACAAGAATTCCTCATTCAATACGAATCAGTTCGTTAGGGCACTGTCTCAATGTCTTAGACGTGGTCTAGTAGCCCATAAATGCGTTTCCTAGCCATTCGGAGCATCGCTCTAACGATCGGGGCACCTCCAATGGTCATATAGCTTCGCCGGGGTGAAGTCCCATTCTGTGTGGTTCTGCTGTTCCGGCGAGGTTTAGATTATGCAAGCCTGCCTCTTGCAAAGTCTTCTCTAGAACTTCCTGTAGTTTTTCTAACTTGGCTTTCTTCTTACTGAGCTTCCTTGCCTTCTTTCCTATGATCCAAGTCTGTGGATTCCTCTTTCTATTTTTATTCTTATCTTCTCTTAGCGTAGTGGCTTCGCACTGTTGATGAGATTTCAAAGGGTTCAAAGGTAATACATCTTGTCTTATCACTTCCTGGGTGGATATACTTTCTTCTTGCAAGGATAAGTCCTTCACACCTTCTTGTGCTTTTTCAACTTCGAAAACTAATTCTCTTTCGTTTTGCTTCTTTGACTCAACTTCTCATTCTTCTATTAGTTGATATATTCTTCTAGCTATGAGATCCCTTAGTTCTCACTTTTTCTTTTCTGTAGCTTCTTCCTCTTCTTTCCTTCTGGTCTGATCCTTCTCAATCCAAGTCGTTCCTAACAAAAGAGGAAAAGGGGCATTGTTCCCAACAAACCTAATAACTTCAAATTCCTCTTCTGTTGATGTTCCATGGATGATAACAGGTACATTAGTAACTCTTCCACATAGGACTATCATCTTTCCTTTAAACAAGCCTATCCTTCCCAGTGAAGGTACCGCAGTAGGCTTTCCCAAAATTTCCCATGTGCTTTCTGGCATAATATTCACTTGTGTTTCTTTATCCAAGACACAGTCTATGTCTAAGTCTCCTATTCTTGTATCTATGCGCTATTTTTCTTTCATGATCTTTGGTAAACTAACATAGTTATGGTCATCCATTACTTATTTTAACTGTACTAACATAGTATGAGCTTTCTCTGATTCTTTCTCTTTATGATTCTCTAATATGCTCTTATTTTCTTGACTCATGTTCATTTGTTCAACTTTAGTAATCATCCTTGGACGATCTTCAACTTTATGACCAACAATTTTACAACATAGACAAATAGGACCCGCACCAGGGCATTCCTTAGCAATATGTCCCGGTCTTTTGCAGTTATAACATAACATCCATCCTCTTTTTCTCTTATACGTTCCCCAACTTCTCTTGTACTATGCACTGGGATCACAGTGATGGACCTGCAATATGCAAAAATTCTTTCTAGGTTCCTGCATCCACTTATTAGTCCAAAAATTCTTTCTATGCATAGGAATAATATATCTTTCTCTTTTTCTATCAAATTCATTCAGATAAAATATTTCTTCTAACTGTACCTTAGCTTCCAAACGAGGACATAATCTATCAAACATACCTAGATTCATACTTTCGAAACAAAATTTTTCACTTATCTTACTCTTATCAAATCATAAAGCTTTTACCTCTTTCAAGATCTTACCTCTTTTCTTCAGATTAGGTTTCTTTCTTAGAACAGAGCTTCGCAAGTCAAGTATAATACTGCGTACTACAGTAATATCTACGCACATAGCTTCTCTTTTCTTTACTTCAGTTCCCAACAATCATAGTTTCAGGTCCCGACAACGGAACCATTTGTTGGCATAGGAGCAGACCTAGGGTTCAACACTTAAACAACGCACCAACAAAACCCTAACTACCGGCCCTTTTGGCAACACTTGCGAAGTAGATGCAGTCTCACCCGAGGTAGAGCAGGGCGGGTTACAGGACTTAAGTGTCTGTAACCAATCTGGGACATAGATCTGTGATCATAATACTTGGCAGAGTACTTAGGAATACCACATATTAATTCATTAGCTTTGTTCACATCGCAGATCAAACCCTAAGTATAGATCAACACAGTAACAATGATAACATACATTTCTCACTTGGAAACATAAGTTATATCTAACACATTCAACACAAATAAATCACTAAGCACTCATAGATCTATCCATTACACATAACAATCAATGCACTAAGTAGATCTACAACATAAATATCATAACACAAAGCAAACCATCAACACATGATATACGTGGTTCACCCTAGTGTGGGTCTATGTCCACTAACAACTTCTTCTTCTTTTATTAGTCTTCAATATCTTACATTCCTCTTCTTCTATGCACTAAGCCACAGAGCCAAGCTTCAAACTGGACAGGGGATCTGCGCACTACGCACTAGATCCACCTTCCCAAAATCAGGTCAAGGCACAAAGCCAACTCCTCTACTAAGCACAGAGCCTTACATACACGGTTTGTTGCACAAAGCAAATCAGAACTACTTGCCTCTTGCACTTATCTACTTACTTAGCTACTTACATCGCCTGCACTAAGAACACCTTGCTATCTATACCTTACAATCTTTACTTATTTATACATTTACAAAAAGGCCTAATCATGGGTAAACCCATGGGCCGACATCCCATAACCCATTACATAAACCCTAGTAACCCCATGCTGGGTCCACAAAACAAGTGAGATCCCGCGATCTCAGCACCGCCTGGGCGCTCCATCTTCGACCAACCTATCGATGTCCAAAAAGTGGTCAATCCCGACCAATGTTTCCTCAAAACTTGGTCGAGGCCCAACACATACTAATCATTGCTAGATTATCTCTTGAATATTTAACTAGGCTTTTAGTGACTTATTTANGTCTCCCTTATTTTATGGTTTACCCTAAGTTAAGTGGACAAACATGTTTTAGGAGATTTGTATAAATAAGAATCATTTCTATTTTCATTTTGAATATAGCTCTCCCATTTGGAGAAGGATACTTGGTTGAAATGTCTCTCTCTCTCTCTCTCTCTCTCTTGTGAAAATGTCTTTTTGTGATTTATCTTGGTATATTATGGATATAAGGTGGTTTGCACCTCTTGGAGGATTACTCTCTTATTTTCTAGTGGAATTTCCTTGGAGAACTAGGGTTTTATATTGCATCTCTCTTGGAATTGGTAAGAAAAATCTAAAATTTGTTAGCTCTTCTTGCTTGTTTCATAGTGTTATTGGTTGAAACCCTAGGTGGAGTATAAGTGCATACACCCTCCATAAATCTTCATCCCATTGCTATTTTATAAGTCATTTTGGGGAAAGGTTGCTAGGAGGAGTACAAGGGTGTACACCTTCCAGATTTACCTAAGTTTGATTTGCATGCCCTAGGGAGTAAAAGGGTTTACACCCATAGGGATATTGTAGATCCAACTCTTATATCCAATACTCCATTTACCCATATTTTAAAAGGCACTAATTTGATTTTTTCATTGGAGAAATAAAATTTCTTGCATTGGGTAACATGATTTTATGAGATTTTCAAATTGTTCGAAGTGGAATCAACTCTATGATCTACTAGCTTACTTGAGCCACTAGGGTGTCCTATTTGGATGCGATATTATTGATGTTATAACATTAAATATACAACCATTAGGTTTGCAACAAATTTCTCTCAAACTTTTACTTTTGCTCTCTTTTCAACCATCAAAAATTGCTAGAAAGTTGCCATAATAATCTACTTGTCATTTTGCATCTTTTGGGTGGTTTACTTGTAATTTTTGGTGGTTGGAATTTTCTGTTGTAGAAAAATTTTGCTATATTCATAAGGCTGTTATAATATATCTGCAGTAACATCTTTGAACAACCCTATATTGTTGCTAAAGTCTTGCTCTATCTCACTTGAGTTATACTGTTGGCACAGGGGAAGACCCAGGGTTCAACGCTTAAACAACGCACCAAAAAAACCCTAACTACTGGCCCTTTTGGCAACACCTGCAAAGCAGATGTAGTCTCACCCGAGGTAGAGGCAGGGGGGGTTACAGGACTCAAGTGTATGTAACCAAGCTGGGACACATATCTGCGATCATAACACTTTGTAGAGTACTTAGGAATAACACATATTAATTCATTAGCTTTATTCACATCGCAGATCAAACCCTAAGTACAGATCGACGCAGTAACAATGATAACATACACTTCACACTTAGCAACATAAGTCATATCTAACACATTCAACAAAAATAAATCACTAAGCATTCATAGATCTATCCATTACACATACCAATCAATGCACTAAGAAGATCTACAACATAAATATCATAACACAAAGCAAACCATCAACACATGATATACGTGTTTCACCTCAGTGTGGGGATACATCCACCAATGAATTCTTCTTATTTTATTAGTCTTCAATCTCTTACATTCCTCTGCTTCTGTGCACTAAGCCACAGAGCCAAGCTTCGCACTAGATAGGTGATATGCGCACTGCGCACTAGATCCACCTTCCCAAAATCAGGTCAAGGCATAGAGCCAACTCCTCTACTAAGCAAAGAGCCTTACATACACGGTCTGTTGCACAAAGAAACTCAGAACTACTTGCCTCTTGCACTTAGCTACTTACTTAGCTACTTACATCGCCTGCACTAAGCACACCTTGCTATCTCTACCTTACAATCTTTACTTATTTATACATTTGCAAAAAGGCCTAATCATGGGTAAACCCATGGGCCAACATCCCATAACCCATTACATAAACCCTAGTAACCCCATGTTGGGTCCACAAAACAAGTGAGATCTCATGATCTCAGCTCCGCCTGGGCGCTCCATCTTCCACCAACCTGTTGATGTCCAAAAATTGGTCAATCCCGAACAATTTTTCCTCAAAACTTGGTCGAGGGCCAACATGCCCCCAACACTCACTTGTGACTTGTATCGAGTCACTTAGATCTGGGAAATGTTGCTTCGAAGGCCTCGAGCTAGCTTGACTTGTTGCTTCGCCTGAGCTTCCTGCTCAGCGAACTCCTGGATCATTTTCTCTGTAATAGGCCCTTTCAGGTGCTTTTCCATTGTGGTAACCACTTGGTCTAGTTGTGATCCTTGACCTTCGATCTCTTCAAACACTGCGCAGGCTTCCTCCTGCACTGGTTGTAGCCTCTGTGTGACATCCATGACTTTTCCCTGGATGGAGGTAATCTGCTACTGGGCCACGCACTAATCTTGTGATCTCTTCATTCTCTCGATCGCAGTGAGTGATTTCATCTAAGCTTGAACTGTCATTTCCTACTGCTACGCCTTCTGTAGCTGTTCTTCAAACTTCCTAAGCTCTGGGTCTTCTGTGAGGCATTCATAGGTCTGCGCACTTATGTTGCTTAGATGCTTGCATTCTAAGGCGAGGACCTTGATACTTTTAACTGTGCTCTTAGCGGATTCTTCCCTCTGGTCACACACTTCCTGCAGAGTGCTAGGTACTGCTTGAAGCTCCAACTCTGTTACCCATGTTTGAAGCTACTAGATGGCCTCAACGAGCTTCATCACTTGGACCTCAACTGCTTCATGTTCCTCCTGTGCCGAGCTTAGAACAGAGTGAAGTGATTTGCTTACCACTTCCTTGACTGCAGTTTGCTCTGCGAGAAACGGTCCTTTTCCTTATGTATCTGCGCTTTGTACCCCTCGAGCATCGCTCAAAACTCATCTCTCTCGTTTTCATATGCGGTTACATAGTACCGGGCAACTTGCAGTTGCTCCGAGATCTGCTCTTTCTCTTTTTCAGGGATTCTATCGCCTGTTCCTTCTCTTCTTAGACTCGCTGAAATCGAGCCTCTATCGTATCTGCCAATCTTTGAAGTTGGGCAGGTTCATCCCCCAATTATGCAGTCTCTGAGGAGGAGGGCATAGTAGGGACTGCACAAACTGAATGAATAGATTCTTCCACTTTTCTCATCTCCCTTTCTATTCTTCCATAGAGTTTGTCCTTCTTCGCTCCGTATCTCTGCAGGATGCCCTCAAAAGCATCCTCCATTGCTTCACACACTAGTCTTATATCATCTTCTATGAGGGTGGCCTCCATCTGGGGTTTACTCACGCGGGTCTTCTTTCTTGCTGAGGGTTTCTGTGGAGAACCCTTCCTCTTCTTCTGTGTTTGTATCTCGGTAGGGGGGTCCTTTGACGGTATAGCTTCACCTTCTTCTTGTTTTTATCCTTCTTCCCCTCCTACTTCCTGATTTACTTCGTCTCCTCCTCCTCCTGTGGGCGAGCCAGGCCCACTTTCCTCTGAGGCGCTATCCTCCTCATCAGTCTCTACATCTTGGACTTCCTCTTTTTTCTTCTTCTTCTTCGCACTGGTCTATCCGTCATGCTTAACCCGGGTGACCAAGGGGCTTCCAATGATGTCAGGGTTGGATAGTTCTGCATCGTCAAATGGTACAAGGAATTATGTCGGCCATTCCTTGGTAATCTCCTCCATATCTTCATCGGTCATCTTATAGTAGGACTGTAGTTTCTCCTTTCTCGCATCCCTATGCGCAGTGATATAAATGAAGTGTCAATCTACACAGAACTTAGCTAACGGTATGTACTGATGCAATGTTCATGGAGTCATGCATGGGAATGACTCAATAGAAGCATTCAGCTGCTGATAGTAGGCGTGGAACACTGCGTTCAACTGCCACTACTTTGACATGTCATTCGTGTACCATAGAGTGGAAAACTTCGCGACCAATGGCTACAAAGGCTCAATCTCCAGAAAGGCATCTCCTTCTGGCATTTGTCAGGTGACAAATGCGATAAAAAAAAACAACCAATTGAAATGGAACTCGTATCCTTGATCATGCGCTTCACGACAGTCCTTATCGAGCCCGTTGACAAGGTAGCTTGCCCAATTCATTTTCATTCCCTCCACGCATTTTCCTGTGAGGTCCACCATGAACCCGATAACCTGTGTGGGGCAGTTCTTTTTGACGAGCTTCCCAGATATGAGATGACAGAATAGGTGCACTGCGCCATCTTGGATGGAGGCTACCTTGTAGCCTCGCTTTCCCTTCACAACTTCACCGTATGCCTCCTTAATGCGTTGTGCCAGGGAACGATCTGAGGTCTTCCCTAGGTAGAAATGGTGAGGGTCGGGGCCCTGCATGCTCAGTACTATGATCAGGTGGATCAACGTCGGATCCACAGTAATGCGCCTGTCAAGCATCAAATATCCTCCATGATAACATGACAAGAGCAATTTAATGCAAGTGTTAATCTCCTAATGTCGACCGAAGTGAGGGATCTTCATTACATTCAGTATTGTGGATTGCGTGAGCTCATTAATCCATGACTGGGAGACTATGCAAGGCTTCTTCCCAGTCGTATTCATCAGGTATATGTGGGCCGCGAGCATTGCATAGTTCTTCCTGTCCCCAAGGTTAAAATAACTGTTCTTCAAGGCTGGGATCTGTCCCAACTGACTTCCTTCTAGGCGTATCCCCTTCGAGATGTACGCGGTGATCAATGCATACTTGAATTCCCATGGAATACTATCGTGGTTAACCATGCCAACCAAAGGTGGGATGTAATCCGGTAAGACCGACGGGATCTGCTTCGCGTTAGCTAGATTATCGTAGTGCTTAATTCGATTCTCAGTAGTAGGGTCGACACATTTCTAGCAATGTTGAGTCGAAGGGGAAGCATGCAGTCCCCTGGTCAAAGATGCATGTACTCCCTCAGATATAGCTTGATCAGCCATAAACTTTTTCAGAACCTCTTCGATGGATTTCTCTAGCTCGAAGCACTTAGTCGACATTCTCGCTGTTAACAAATAAGTCAGGGTAGGTAAGCAGATAGTGGGGTAAACAACAGATGGCAAGGTTTGATAGCACAGTTCGACACACACAATCACTGCTCTGTTAGCTCAAATAATCACGGGTGGAAAAAAGTGGTCTTGGCGCAGCGTCCGATGGGTTAAATAAGAAAGTGTCATAACATATTCCTCCAATGTACAGGAATGCCTCATTCAATACGAATCAGTCCGTTAGGGAACTGTCTCAACGTCCTAGACATGGTCTAGTAGCCCATAAATGCATTTCCTAGCCATTCGAAGCGTCGCTCTAACGGTCGGGGCACCTCCAACGGTCATATAGCTTCGCCGGGGCGAAGTCCTATTCTGCGTGGTTCTGCTGTTCCGACGAGGTTTAGAGCATGCAATCTTGCCTCATGCAAAGTCTTCTCTAGAACTTCCTGTAGTTTTTCTAACTTGGCTTTCTTCTTACTGAGCTTCCTTTCCTTCTTTCCTATGATCCGAGTCTGTGGATTCCTCTTTCTATTTTTATTCTTATCTTCTCTTAGCGTAGTGGCTTCGCGCTGTTGATGAGATTTCAAAGGGTTCAAAGGTAATAATCTTGTCTTATCACATACTGGGTGGATATACTTTCTTCTTGCAAGGATAAGTCCTTCACACCTTCTTGCGCTTTTTCAACTTCGACAGCTAATTCTCTTTCGTTTTGCTGCTTCAACTCAACTTCTCATTCTTCTATTAGTTGATCTATTCTTCTAGCTATGAGATCCCTTAGTTCTCGCTTTTTCTTTTCTGTAGCTTCTTCCTCTTCTTTCCTTTTGGTCTGATCCTTCTCAATCCAAGTCGTTCCTAACAAAAGAGGAAAAGGGGTGTTGTTCCCAACAAACCTAATAACTTCAAATTCCTCTTCTGTTGATGTTCCATGGATGATAACAGGTACATTAGTAACTCTTCCACATAGGATTATCATCTTTCCTTTAAACAAGCCTATCCTTCCTAGTGAAGGTACCATAGTAGGCTTTCCCAAAATTTCCCAAGTGCTTTCTGGCATAATATTCACTTGTGTTTCTTTATCCAAGACACGGTCTATGTCAAAGTCTCCTATTCTTCTATCTATGCGCTGTTTTTCTTTCATGATCTCTGGTAAACTAACATAGTTGTGGTCATCCATTACTTCTTTTAACTGTACTAACATAGTATGAGCTTTCTCTAATTCTTTCTCTTTATGATTCTCTAATATGCTCTTATTTTCTTGACTCATGTTCATTTGTTCAACTTTAGCAATCCTCCTTGGATGATCTTCAACTTTATGACCAACAATTTTACAACATAGACAAATAGGACCTGCACCAGGGCATTCCTTAGCAATATGTCCCGGTCTTTTGCAGTTATAGCATAGCATCCATCCTCTTTTTCTCTTATACGTTCCCCAACTTCTCTTGTACTATGCACTGGGATCACAGTGGTGGACCTGCAATATGCAAAAATTCTTTCTAGGTTCCTGCATCCACTTATTAGTCCAAAAATTATTTCTATGCATAGGAATAATATATCTTTCTCTATTTCTATCAAATTCATTCAGATAAAATATTTCTTCTAACTATACCTTAGCTTCTAGACGAGGATAGAATCTATCAAACATACCTAGATTCATACTTTCGAAACAAAAATTTTCACTTGTCTTACTCTTATCAAATCGTAAAGCTTTTACCTCTTTCAAGATCTTACCTCTTTTCTTTAGATTAGGTTTCTTTCTTAGCACAGAGCTTCGCAAGTCAAGTATAATACTGTGCACTATAGTAAGATCTACGCACATAGCTTCTCTTTTCTTTACTTCAGTTCTCAATAATCATAGTTTCAGGTCTCGACAACGAAACCATTTGTTGGCACAGGGGCAAACCCAGGGTTCAATGCTTAAACAACGCACCAACAAAACCCTAACTATCGGCCCTTTCGGCAACACCTGTGAAGCAGATGCAGTCTCACCCGAGGTAGAGGCAGGGCGGGTTACAGGACCCAAGCATCTGTAACCAATCTGGGACACAGATCTGTGATCATTAATACTTGGTAGAGTACTTAGGAATACCACATATTAATTCATTAGCTTTATTCACATCGCAGATCAAACCCTAAGTACAGATCAACACAATAACAATGATAACATACATTTCTCACTTGGCAACATAAGTCATATCTAACACATTCAACACAAATAAATCACTAAGCACTCATAGATCTATCCATTACACATAACAATCAATGCACTAAGCAGATCTACAACATAAATATCATAACACAAAGCAAACCATCAACACATGATATACGTGGTTCACCCTAGTGTGGGTCTATGTCCACTAACAACTTCTTCTTCTTTTATTAGTCTTCAATATCTTACATTCCTCTTCTTCTATGCACTAAGCCACAGAGCCAAGCTTCAAACTGGACAGGGGATCTGCGCACTACGCACTAGATCCACCTTCCCAAAATCAGGTCAAGGCACAAAGCCAACTCCTCTACTAAGCACAGAGCCTTACATACACGGTTTGTTGCACAAAGCAAATCAGAACTACTTGCCTCTTGCACTTATCTACTTACTTAGCTACTTACATCGCCTGCACTAAGAACACCTTGCTATCTATACCTTACAATCTTTACTTATTTATACATTTACAAAAAGGCCTAATCATGGGTAAACCCATGGGCCGACATCCCATAACCCATTACATAAACCCTAGTAACCCCATGCTGGGTCCACAAAACAAGTGAGATCCCGCGATCTCAGCACCGCCTGGGCGCTCCATCTTCGACCAACCTATCGATGTCCAAAAAGTGGTCAATCCCGACCAATGTTTCCTCAAAACTTGGTCGAGGCCCAACACATACTAATCATTGCTAGATTATCTCTTGAATATTTAACTAGGCTTTTAGTGACTTATTTAGAAATTTTGATTATCATTTACTTGCCTATTTACATAATTTTTTACTGCTGATATATAGGAAAACAAGCTTCACTTGCATTTCCATTGGATATCTTGGCTTGTATACTTGTCTTTTCTTGTGTCTCGGGAAGGGACACCAATCTTCTGCAAGTACACTACTTCTTGGAAACTTTCCCTCATCAACAATAATTCATCCCAATCCTTCCATATCTCCACAACTTGACCTATAGGGGATTCATCCTTCATCACCTCACTTTCCATATCAATCCCTCTAGGGTCACTCGAGACTCCTCCCTTGTGTAATATTTCTCCTTCACTAAAGCGAGGGGAGGGTTTATCTAAGGTGACAGTGGGTAGACTCTCCCACAGTTATCACCATCTCGTGGATTGGGTCAGGATTTTCCCAAACTACATTTTGTGCGATAACGTGTAGTTAAGTAGGGAGTATTATTGAAGGTTTGTGGAAGGATTCTCAAATATTTCAAAACCCATCACTACCTTGCAATGCAAGGGAATCAAGTATGAGTGTAACAAATAACGTGACACTACATTTGTCAAGCTTAAGAGATTACTAACACGTGTGCCAATCCCACAAGTACCTTATATGGCTAAAGTTTTGAAGTAAGGGTTGGGCATGGTTTCCTCGAAGTAAGTGTTGGGAATTGTGTTAATGCAAAATGGGGGAGTGATAGCATATGCGTCTCAAAATTTGAAGAAACATGAGGATATTTATGTTACACATGATTTAGAGTTGGAGGCCGTGATGCTAGCTCTAAATATTTGGAGGAATTATCTTGTTGAGCGAAGCTTTGAGCTCAAAATAGATCATGAAATATTGAAGCATCTCTTCAATCAAAGTATTTGAATTCTAGATAGAGGTGATGGACATAATTCATGAGTGAGTATGATTTTGTAATTTTGTACATCAAGGGAACATAGAATGTTATGGTGGTCGATGCCCTAAGCATACGACAATGGATCTTATCCCTAGTTCCCTTAAGGGTCAATTTGAGGGAGAGAGTGTTGGGACAAGTTCTTGGAGATAGTTGGTATTTGAAGGTTACTTAAACACTTCATAATGGGAGGAAGTTAGAACCCAATTTTGAAGGATATGTTCTTGAAGAGGATGGATTGTTGAGATTTCAAAGGAGGATGTACATTTATGAGGAAGGAGATATTCGAAGAACCATCCTCAAGGAATCCCATAGAGCACTTTACTGTGTGCATCCTGGTGTGAAGAATATGTATGTGGACATGAAGAAGATTTTATTCTAGGAAGACATGAAACACGATGTAGTCCAATTTGTCGCTAAATTTCATGAGTGTTCGTATGTAAATTCCAATTATCACCACTAGGAAGGAATCTTAAAATTGCATGGAATTCCTATGTCCAAAAGGAAGTTGATTTTTATGGATTTCATTGTGGGATTTCCTATCACGTCACAAAGGCACAATTCCATTTTGGCTGTAGTTGATAAACTAACCAAAAACACACATTTCATAATTCTAGTAAGAGACACTTATGATGTCACTAATGTGGCGAGAGTGTTTATAAGTGAAGTTATCTGTTTGCATGGGTTACCCAAGAAGATCATCTTGAATAGAGACTCTCAGTTTACGTCCAGGTTTTGGACAAGTTTGTAGTTAGTGTTGGAACTCAACTGAAGTTGAGCACAATGTGTCATCTTGAAATAGATGGGAAAACAAAAAGAGTGAATCAAGTTATGGAAGACATTCTTAGGATGCATGTTATGGTTAACCAAAACCATTAGGAAAAGTACCTATCTTCTGTGGATTTTCCTTAGAAAAATAGTTACCATATCTCAATCAAGATGCCTCCTTATCAAGCTCTGTATGGAGGGTCATGTAGGACACCATTGAGTTGGGACAGGTTAGAAGACCAAGTGATAGTAGGGCTATAATTTATTTAATATATGTAGGAACCGATGATTCATATTAGACAACAATTGAATGAAGCATATATTGGATAGAAAATTTATGTCAATGCACATAGTACTAACCAAATTTATAAAGTAGGAGATCGAGTTTTTGTTCATATCAGGCCTAATAAAAGTACCATTTGGTTGGTAAAGGGAAAAAGTTGTCACCTCAATTTATAGGGTCATTTAAAATTTGGGAAATAATTGGACTACTTACCTATTGTATTGCAATGCCATCCCACTCGCATAAAACTCATGATGTTTTTCATGTGTTTGTATTACGACATTATGTTGCTCACAAATCACATAAACGTAACTGTAAGGAATTGTACATCTTAGACATGGGAACCATTTTGGTCAAACTATTATTCATATTGGACCATAGGGTCCGACAACTCAGACACTGCTTGGTGGACTAGGTTAAGGTCCAACGGGACAGGTATATCCCCATATCTAATGCTTAGGAGGATGTAGAGACCATGCATCGATATCATCCCACACTTTTGTTTTACCATAACTTCAAGATGAAGTTTCCTAAAGGGTGGGTATATGTAACACCCCTTTTTGACCTAGGTAGCTAAACTACATTATGACCTATTTGTATTTCCTTTCTTATTATCCATGGAACATTGTTATAATGATGACACTTTACTATATGGACATGTGAATCTACATATATGTGATATTATGAATAGTTATTCTTTATGTGATTAATGATGGATGTTGTGTGATTTACTTCTAGCATGCAAGTTTTAAATGAAATATTTTGGTACAATATGGATACATTTTTGAATGATATGTTTTAATGAATTAATATGTACCATGCATATGATGAATAACTAGTTGGTTTACATTGTTCATCGACGAGTAACATGGAAATCACATATCAATAGTTTAATGGTTATGCATGACCTTGTGTTGTAAAGTAACATACAAGTTGAATGGGCTATGTGATATCCAGAAAAGTGTGATACTAAAGTGGTAGATGTCATGGACATCGAATGAGAAATGGTATGCTAGGAAGCATTATTCTGTTATTTATTCATTGGTTCAATGCATTGTTATGATATTTAGGAAAGTGCAATTTTTATAGGTAGCATGGTTACCCAAATTGGATATTCGATGACAAATCTCTCAAAAAAACAATAGTGTTACAATATGGTCAATGATAGAGTGTTGACCCTAGTTCTATCAGGAGGGGTGGAGGTATTGCCCATCATTTATCCTCTCAAACCTGGAGCTGTGGGAGAGCTATGTTAATCCATGCTCCCATAGATGTGTGACGGTGATTGCCAACCACATGTTGGGGAAGCTTGGTCAAGGTAATTGACACTTCTGCATATGGGTTATATATGGAGTTAAGTCAATATAGTTGACACTCCAACATAGTCCAACAAATGTAAGGATAGGATGTGGAAGATGTAAGTAGGTTAGGGATAAATTATGTTTGGGTGTAGTTGATAGTGTTGTTGGGAATTAAAAATGTAAAATTAGTTCCTTTCTTAGTCCCTTTTGTGTATTAAATTCTTTCTTGATGCAGTTATGATGGTCTTGGTGTAATGCTCAATTTGTATTAAATTGTTTTCATTGATGAATTATTGTTATTCTATTAGTATAGATTATTGATTGATGCATCACAGGATCTTGTGAGCATACAAGAATTATGCACTAGATGCGATGGTTGTTATAGCACATGCATGAGATATGCATACATACCTTGCAAGTGTACACTATTATTATTATGATGTATACTAGTTAACACAATATTATTATTTATGGTGGGTGTGTGATGTTTGTAATATAATTAAAATTAAAAGATTTTAATGTTACTTATTAAATTATTTGATTTATTTTGGGATTTATTATATTATTTTGGTAACGAGAAAATTTGATTTCTTTAGATTGAATTGCATTAACTTAGTGTTATAGAGAGCATGTTAGGGAATAAATATACCCAACTTAGATTTGATTTAATGAAGTAGATAACATGTTAGGGATTAAATTTTAGATAGTTGTCGGGGAAGGATTTTTTTATTATAGTTGACCTTATTAGGACCTTCTCGAGAAGGATAGGAAGGTGGTGGGAGTGAAGGATAAAGGGAACTTTGGGGAAAGGAGAGGGGGTTATGATATTTGGGAAAAATATTGGGTTGAAGGGAAGGGGAATTCACAAAGTGAAAAACTATGAACTCTATGAACTATGAAATGTGAGAGAGAGAGTGAATTTTGAGATATTGGTGGGTTGTGTTGTTTTGGAGATTTGGGCACAGAGGGCTAGGAAACCCCCCAAGGTTTCCTAGAGCTAGGGAGCTGAAGAGGATATTCCTATATGGTTGGGAGGTAAATCCAGTTTGGGAATTCTAATCAATAGAGGAGGACAACTAATTGGAGCTACACAAATGGAATAAATCATATAGAAATAAGAGGCATTTCTCCCCCTTATCATAACTCTTTTATCATTATAGTTAAATTGTTAAATTATGAAACTATTAAATGAATTATGTTGTGATTCTAAATTTAAATTGAAATTGTTGTAAAAATTTTCACATAAAGGAAAACAACAGAATACCCAAAACATATATGAATTTTACAAAAGTAATTATTTCACATGTTCATAACCATTCTAAAAATAAATCGAATGTCCACTCATTTATAACAGAAATTTAGTTTTTATGTCTTTAACTCTTAATCCCTTAAGAAGGGTATTACATATATGAAATCACAACTATTTTATAACATATGTGAGATGGATATTACTTAACACACAC
>JZKD02S1742057.1:57993-101442 GCA_000966675.3 Picea glauca | reverse complement strand
TATGTAACTTTGTCTTGTTCAACTTTAATCAACATATAAAACAAAACAACATTTAAAAATAATAAATTTTGTCAATTGAATTGATTAGAGCGTGGACTAGCTATCATAGTGGCTGTCAATTTAGGGCAACATAAAAAACAAAAACACATTAAAAAATAATAAATTTTGTCCAATGAAATGAATAGAACGTGGACCAGCCACTCTATTCGCTGTCAATTTTATTTGTGGACAGATCAAAATAATTAAAAAAACAAAAACATGTGAATTGAAAAGAATAGAACGTGGACCAGCTGATTGTCAATTTTCTTTATAGAGTCACTGAATCCTTGGATTGAAAGACGGTTCAGACAAAGGATGAACACAAATCCTTTTATATATATTTTTAATGTAAAATATCTCCGCAGACTTGCGAGGTCAAACGCCTACCAACATGATAATGTTAAAATAAATTTATTTTTTTATTAGCAAATGCAAATCTCTCCGTAACATCTCGCTTCTCATCTTTGATTAAAAAATTAACATTTAACTTTCTTACAACGCTACCGGGCATTCTTGACTAAAAGTATATGTTCCTTCTGGAATATACATTCTATTTAACATTCATTAAGCAATATATATAACTTTATATATATTATTATATATATAACTTTATGTTTAACATTCTTTAAACAATATATATTTTAAAATCTATACTATACCTTTTATATATATACGAACGAGCCGACATACAAGCAAGTCCATATTTACAACTGTTTTTGATCGACTTGAAGCTTACCGTATTTACAACTGTTTTTGATCGACTTGAAGCTTACCGTATTTACAATTGTTTTTGATCGACTTGCAGCTTACCGGGTAGGATAGTTAGGCCTCTCAATATATTTGAACAATTGAAGTTGTATTTTTATTACTTTAAATAATATATGGAATTATTGATATATTATCCATGGTTGGTAGGATTTGAATTAGGGTGAGTTTACACTTTATCATTCAACCTATAACCTTGTGATTAAAAAACAAGATGTAAGGTGTTATTGATATATATTAATACAACTATAAGTGTGATTTAAATGTTTTATGAATTTTTTTCACCATTCTTATCCTGCAAACTTTCCATAGAGGTTGGCATATCTTTTTCTCCTGCTCTTAAATTTTCCTCCATTTTTTTTCCCAAGCTCTCCACCATGTGCATGCCAATGTCATATGCACAACTCCAACTGTCATTTTTCTAGCATTACAAATCCCGATATTTTGTCGTATGTGACAAAGTGGAAATTTAACGCCTCAATTGAATAGGGAAATTCTTTAGCCTTCGCACCTTTCCCTCGATGATATTCCCATCTTGCCCAGGAATGAGTACCTACCTATCCCGTACGGGAATCGAACCCATGTCTTTCACATGAAAAGATGGTGTCAAGCTTGTTTCCTTTAAAAAATGTTCTTGTAGAAGAAAACTGTAGGTAGGTGTAGAAAGGATAAGTATAATACAACGGTAACCAAGTTGTAACAAAATTGCACATCATTTCCAGACATTATCCATCTTTACCGGTGACATATTTTAGTAAGTTATAAAGAAAAAATTTCCAGGCCCAGGAATGCAAATCCTGGGTAATTCTAGGACCTGTTATTGCACTTTGCATGGTTGAAATCCTGCACTCGCAATTGGACTTGCGATTCTTGCGTTCATCATTAACAAGTAAGTTTCAATACCATAGTTTCATTCATATTCGTTCTTTATTGTTTACTATTTATAGTGTGCAAGTAAGAATGTTTAGGTATTTATTCATGACTCCTATGCTGCAGACTTTCCATAGAGGTTGGCATATCTTTCCCTCCTTCTCTTAAATTTTTCTTCAATGTTTTCTCCAAACCCTGAACCATATGTATGCCAATGTTGTGTGCACAACTCTGGCTGTAATTTTTTCTAGCATTATAAATCCCCATCCTTTGCCTTATGTGACGAAGTGGAAATCTAACGCCTCAATTGAATAAGGAAATTCTTTAGCCTTCCCACCATGCTCTTGATGATATTCCCACCTTTCCCAGGAATGAGTACCTACATGCCTCTGCAAAATTTTCTTGTAGAAGAAAACTATGGGTAGGTGTAGAAGGGATAGGTATGATACAAAGGTAACCAAGCTGCAACAAAATTGCACCCCATTGTCAAGAATTATCCATCTTTAATGGTGACATGTTTTAGTAAGTTATAAAGATAAATTTTTAGGACCTGAAAGTTCCAGGACAATGTCTACCTTATATAGGAACAAGAAAAGGAAAAAACAAACTGAGACCTTGGAAAATGATGACATTGAATACCTCATGAGAAAAGAGCTAGTGACATGTACTCGTTACTATAGACATAGAGTAAATGATTTGAGGCAATTTATATGTAATGCATATACAAGAAAAGATGCATATAATGGAGGTGGAACAACAATCCACTATGCATTATTGATGCCTTTTAACAAGTCACATTTTCTTTCACTCAACAAATAAATGTTAGATACCTTGTCAAAGATTTATAACGAACTATAACTTGTGTTCATAGATGAGGCCTCCTTGATTGGAAGTTGGTTCTTATATTCCATTGACACTCAACTGATAAACATAAAACATGTCCAAACCAAATACTTTGGAAACCTTGATATGGTATTCTGTGGGGATCTTTACCAGGCACAACCCATACACGATTCTCTCATATTTGAGCAAGCTATGGTCAACATGCAAACAATGGCGCATGGATTTTAGAAAGACAACATAAATTGCTTTGAATTACATACTAAAATGCGCCAGAAAAATGAAAAATTATTGCAATTCTAAATAGAATGCGGATAAACAACCAAACATGTGATGACTTAACATATATCAATTCAATTTGCATGTGACATGCCCCGACCGACCGAACCTTCCCTTACCTATTCTACAAGAACAAGGATGTTGCAGCGGATAACAAGTATATGTTATCACTCATGCTTGTCAATGATATCATCATCAGTTCAATTGATCTTGAAGAAGAAAACCATGGCAATATACCATGTCATCAACATACAACAACTTTTTGTTTGCAACTTGTTCTGAAATTAGACATGCTACTTGAAATATATGCCTGGAACTATGATTCACGGGATGGCCTAATGAATGGTGCATATGAAATACTCAAAGATTATACCAAAACAAAAAAAATTGATGTCCTCTGGATTAAGTTCCAAGACCCGCATTTTGGCCACTAACAAGCCAACAAGTTACCTTATCTATATAATTCAAACACTTCGCATGAATGGACACCTATATTGTGAATATCAAAACCAATATCAACATTAGCAAAGACAGGTCAACTGAAGATTTGAAAAGAGTTTCCAATTCAACTTGCATGTGCACGTACAATCAACAGATTACAAGGACTAACACTTGATAGTGTTGGCTTCGACCCTGCTGGAATACGAATACATGGAATTGTATATGCAACTCTGTACCGTGTCAGAAACATATATTTATTGTATTTGCTAAGAACTCTTACAATAGATAACTTCAAAGTCAAACATAAAGTTCACATTGAGATGCAATGCCTTCGGACTAGTGCAAAATGGCATCTGCAATATGATTACCAATGCATACAAACAAACTCATCTATATCAATTCTCTCACTTAACTAATACAAACTGATACAAAAAATGATACAAACTGCCATTCACATTACAAAAAAAAGATGATACAAACTGACATTCACATTACTTTTTTCTGTTCAAAAAATGTCACCAGGTCTAAACTTATAACACCCAATATACTATTGATAGAAGGTTTGAACAACCGTCGAAATAGACAATTGTTTGTCGGGGACCTAATGGTCGTGTATATCACCTACTTAGACAAGGAAAACAAAACCATATGCATTATGTGTGTTGACATGAAAGACAACGAAGCCATGATGACAGTCACACTGACTGTCCCTACAAAACTTGTCCAGAAACATGTATAAAAGATCTTCCCAGGTAATGGGATATCCATTACAAATTTCAATATATTACCGAAAGAAGTTTATGACTGTGGTGATTGTGATTGGATTATATCACTCAACGAAACAAGTATTGTGTAAAATGTTCCCATAGTTTGTTCAGAATATCGTTTCGTACCGGACAAAACAATCAACCAACTTGCAGATAGCAATGAAATTTACCCAATCAGAACCATTGGTGCAGCTGTCACACTCATGAGAAAAGTTGGATCGAAACATATTCTCCATATAAAAGATAGAGAGTCGGACAACAACAAGGCAATTGTACCATTCTCCATACCCCGTTTTGTCCTTTAGTTTCACATGTTCATATATCTCAGTTATCTTACATAACTATTACACTGTTCCATGTTGCAGCTAGGATTGTTCGACACCTATTCAAATTTATTTTCCTCAATGGAACAACAATTGCATAAAGGGAAATTTACACTTATGCTCTTAAAAAATATAACAAAGAAAAGAGATGTTAAAGAAAGGATATTTCTCACAACCCAAGCAACATTTGTAACAGAATTGCGAACAAACATAGTACAGGATCTCAAGAAACTAACTAGCTCGACAACTGTTATATGTATACATCTACAATTCCATCCACACTTTGCACATAAAAATTGCCTTAAACAATTTTGTGCAGATTTTTTGTTGTGCACTTGTATATTATATTGTTCAATATATTAACCACTATGCTCACGTGTGCAGGTTGAGGGTGTTTTGGTTGCAACAAATGTGTACTCGACCCCCTTCGACCATGTATGTGCCAAATGAAATTCTCCTGCTTTTGCCTCTACTTTCATAAATGATGGCACAATTGATTGCCTACGATGCAGTAAAAAATTCTCTTACATATATAGACATTGTCTCAATGCTGCCATCCAAACCCTCAATAACACAATTGTACATTGTACAATTAGACAACCTATATTACAAGATGTGCTTCCTGGGTTGGTAGAATTTCTATATGAAGTATACCTACAGAAAAAGGAAAACAATGTCTACATGTTATGCGACTTTCACGTCCATATAAAAATTACATTAAATGAGGAAAATGCCATACTGCATATCGGCTGAACCAAAAAAAAAATCATATCATGCGTTGACGAGAAATGAAACAATGTGATCTATATTCTTCCATGCTACCCAATCAAGATATGAATAGAGTTTTGTAGTGCCATGACAAAGTGAACTGGAAGCGCATAAGATTGTTCAGTCCAGGAATGAGAAGCATGAGGAAAGACCTCATACAAAGTACCCAACTGTGAATAAATTAGGTCCATCCTTTGAGCCATCAAAATGGCTTGCTCTTCTGAACGAAACCATCATGCATTTTCAATAATATTGCAAATTTGGCATTTTTCAAACTCCATTAAGTTAAACACTGACACTCTTTTCCAGAACTAGTATTGTTAGAACATTGTTAGGTCAACGTGATCTTGGTTCATGGTACTATCAGAAGAAAATGTTCATAGTAATCTTGGTTCATAGTAATATAGTAATCGAAAACTTTCTTGGTGCCCATTTGGGGATTTGGTTTTATATGGGATACAATGCCCAATATCCACTAATTGTTTCATGTCCTGTGTTTGGCAGACTTTTGTTCATGTGCTTTCATATTGTAGTTCAAGGTTCTCATGGGCCCAGTTTTTGAATTATGGCTAGATGATAGATTTGTGATCTTAGTGGTTTTTCTACGATCTTAAAGAATATACAAGACCAACCTTTCCTTTTAATGTAATCTCCATGAAAAAAATGTAATATGTAGTTCATTTTAGCACTTTTACTTGATTGATGAAATTACCAAAATTCTTCTTCAGAAATATTTTGAAATAAAAGGATATATTCTATGTGAATTTGAATGGGACTATGATATCAACCACAAAAAAATAAAATTAAAATTAAAATTCATCGTTCTTATACTTACGGTCAAGTTGACAGTACAATAATTTTACTTGAACAACCCTCCATTAATTTTTTTGTATCTTTTCGATGCTTCTCTTATGCAAACACATCCTGGAAAGTATAACTATGACTCACTTTCTCTATTCCTTGATTGAAGAACCTGTTCACCTGTCTAATGCACTTCATAGTTACTGTTAATACCATCAATGATGCTTTGTTAAGACCAATTCCGACTTTCGAAAAATTCCCTCCCATTTCTTTTTCTCTTCTACTTTCCCTTTCTGGTTAGTCATTTTTCAGAAAATGTCTAAGTGCACGGGTTGGACGACTCACATGTTCACATTTCCACTGATGCTTCTATATCACGATTCCGACCAAACATTTCCCCATTCCATAGTCAATAAATTTTTTGATTGTGGGTTCCCGGCTAGGCGAGATGAAGATTGCACTTCCATTGTTCTGCCCCTTATAAACAACACCCAGACTTCCCCGATATTGAAATTGACAACCAAATTCTTCTTTCTTTTCCCCCTCTACTTTCCCTTTATGATTACTTAGTCATTTTTCCGAATATGTCTCATGCTTTTATATCACGAGTCCGACCGACCGCTTTCCCATTCCATACTTGGCCACTTTTTCAATCATTGGTTGCTGAGAAGGCATGCTCAACATTGTGCTTCCATTATTTCGCAACCTACAAACAACACCCAGAAATCCGCACTATAAAAATTGACCGCCAAATTCTTCCATCATGCCTTGTTCCGTGTTACAGATTTTGCAGTCAAAAGTTCAGAGACAGACAATTTGACCATAGGGCCCTCACATCTCTTGAGTATAACTTGTGACCCTATTTTGCAGCTCGACTGATCGCTCTCCATACTTGGCCATTTCTTGGAATCCATTTCACGGGTCGTCAGGTTGTCGGGTTCATGAAATGTCCAATCCTTAATCGCTTTTTGTCGTCCCTGCCACCTTCACACTTCTTTCTAAATATGAAATTATTGAGCTTTAATGCTAACAAATCATCATGCAGGAACCGTAAAGATTTTCATTAATGAGAGAAAGGCTCGAGGAGATCTCCCATTAATACGAATTAAACCAAGATTTGCAGAGGGTTATATTATCCCTTATGAGTGTTCATTTCAAACATCATGGAATCTCTTTCGCGTGTCGTCGGGTTGGCGGCTTCATGAAATATCCAATCCTTAATCGTTCTTCATCGTCCTCGCCACCTTCGCACTTCTTTGTAAGTATGCAATTAGTAAGCTTTAATGGTAACAAATCATTACAAAGGAACTGTAGAAATTGTCATTAATCAATGTAAGGATCGAGGAGATCTCCCATTGATACACATTAAACCAAAATTTGTGGAGGGCTATATTATCCCTTCCGAGTGTTCATTTCAAACATCATCTAGAGAAAATGGACATTCTCATCAACTTGTGGCAGCAACTCTACAACAGTTTTGTCGAGATACAGTAAACACCTTCAAGCATGATGAACATAACTTCTAGTGGTCCAGGGCATATTCTTACTACTCATCCCCTTCCACCCAGAAGGAGGTAAGGAGATGGTCCCTTGGTGCACCGAGAGATATATTTAAAGCCAAATAATTCCAAGGCAAACCCCCCTGCTCAGACAACCCCCCCTTATGTTTATTTGTTTTATAACCCTATAAATGTGTATATCATGCCCCCCTACATTTATTTGTTTTGTAACCTTATAAACGTGTATATCCATCGCCCGCTCCAAATTTCAAGGATTTTGCAGAAAATCACGAAAGAATGGTTGACGTAGAGGTTGATGCGATCGATTTAGAGCCACCATAATGGGGGGAACTTCCTAGCTCAGTGATGAAATCCCTAAGAATACCAAAGGAAGAGGTTTCATAAAATAAACCGATATTGAATGCAATAGTCGCTTTGCAGCACGAGAGTTTGAGTCTCTCGACTTGGATAGTGGTCCTGGCCCTTAGAGATGTATCCTTTCCTTTCAATTTTAGGGTTTTGGAATAGGTTTTGGATTTGTCCCTGGTGTAGGTTGTGTCCTTGAAGTATTTGATTGTAAGGAGATGGTCTCTTGGTGCCCCGAGAGATATATTTCAATCCAAAGAATTATTCAATTGCGGGAGCAGTCTCCTGTTCTGTGGAGATACAATTAACATCTTAGTGGGTGAGGAAAAGAACTACCAGGGGTCCAAGGAATATTCTTACTACTCATACCCTTCCGCCCAGAACAAAGTAATTTGGACATCTGGAATTTCTCGTTCAGGTTGTGTCCCTGAAGTATTTGACTATAAGGAGGTGGTCTCTTGGTGTGTTGAGAGATACATTTCAAGCCAAATAATTATTCCACTACGATACCACTCTCTTGTTTCTTTGTCACCTCAGGTCTTCTGCAATATATTGATATTGTCGCAGACAACATTGACCTTAATTATTCCCGGAAGCATCTCTATGGAATAGAGAAATTAACTTCTAGTTGTAGTATGAATACCAGATTGGTGCTGGAAAGTAGAGCACCAGATGGATAACAAGCTTCCAATAGCTAAAGATTGGAGATTTTTAAAGAATTTGAATGGTACATGGTATATTATGCACTAAGAACAATGCACAAATAAGGGAAGGAGATTGTAATACCCCTAGTCTGAACCCCAAATTGTAAATGTAAATGTAAATATGCTTATAAGCTGGTGAGTTGTTTTATATAATTTTTCATGCACCTTCCATGGTATAGTGCACACATGTACTTCACACTAAAATGATGAAGTGTGAACATTCCAAGATACTGTGCACAACAAACTAAGTGTGCACGATCTTGAGGCCAGGAAGATTTTGTGTATATGTTGTGTTTTATAGGCTGGTGAGCCAGTTAGTATAAGCTAGGTGGCTTATGTGTTAAATTAGGCCAGAGAGCCCAGATACTAAAGGCCAGTGAGCCTATTTTTGTATATGTCTTATCATTAATATAGTACATCACTGTGTGTAGACCGACCATGATAAAAGAGTATGGGGGACTAAACTCCACTAGTTAGGGAAAGGGGGGGATAAAATTTAAGGATAAGGGGCTAAGCTAGAGAGCTTAAGCCAAAAAGGAATATTATATTAATATTCCTTAAAGTATAAAGTATGGATAATTATTTTATCCTAAGTTCTAAAATTGGGGAAAAGTGGACCAAAGTATCTTTCAACATCACAAGTTTCAAGTTGGGAACATGTATACATATAACTTGGACTTAGATCATTTTCCCATCATTCATTCATTCATTCCATCATCATTCACTCATTCATTCAGTTATCCTTGGTACCTTCCTATCACTATACATGTATCTGTACCTATACCTATGTCTGTACCTATACCTGTATATGTACCTGGTTATCTTGGGAGATGGAATGAAGAAGTGGGTTGTCAGGCCTATGGGATATTGATGAGGTGGGTTGTCAGGCCCATGAGAAATTCTCTATAGGTGAGAGAATTTTTGAGAATTTATTTCTCGAAGATGAAAAATTACAGCTACAGGGATCTGAGACTTCATGTCCACCTTGTTGTTGAAGCCTAGAAAGGAAGTGGTGTAGTCGAAGGAATGTTGAGCAGAGAAGGGACACACTTCCTTGGGTGAGACAAGCATGTGGGGAATGAGGGATTGTAGGCTGTTAGTTTGAGTTGGCACCTGTGATAGAGCATTTCTTGTTGTCTGAGATACATCAGCCTAGTTAGGAATCCTTTTACCTGGGTGGAGTTTAGTCCCAACTCAGGGGTGACCCACTGCTGAGAGTGATGAGCAGCGTGGTCTAAGGCTAGGAGGTTCGTGGAAGGTATGAACACAATTGGTGATATTATTATCAAGATAAGTGTCAATTCTGTGTTAAATTACATGCTTCATTATTATTTATGCATTTATGTTTATGGGTTTTTCCCGTATGTGTTGCATGTGTAGTTTTATTATTGTTCTGTATGAATATATGCATTTTCAGAATTTATTTGTCTATTTGAATTTATATATATAAAGTTCCACACGATTTTCTATGTGTATATGTTTTAATTTGTATACAGTTCTATTTTTTTTACGTGGCATAGCTCAGTTGGATGTTGGAGTTGTTACACTATGGTATTAGAGCATGAAATCTTTTCGGTGGCATGACCCAGCCTGGGTGGCTGGGTATGTTACAATATGGTATCAGAGGATGGAATCTTTTCAGTGGCATGACCTAGCTTGGTTGGTCGGGTATGTTACAAGAATCCCATGTACTTGTGGTTGGTAAGATCCCATAGAATTTGGGGAACTTGCTACTAAAAATATGAAATGGAATGTGATGGTATGAGAGAGAAACCATGGTTGGAATGTCCACAGTAACTTAAGCAAACACCTTTAAATTTCCAACTTGTTATTTTTTCTCATTGATTGTTTTGAAACCAAATGTTTTTATCTTCCAAGGTATTCCTAAAATACCACTAGCAACTGGATTCTTATTGTATGCATTGAAGACCACTAGAAGGGAAGAAGATCCATGAGGTACTATTGCACAAAGAAAGCTAATATTTTTCTTGTGTTGTGCAGGGTAATGTAAGAGAATATTGATGTTATTTGATGGCCCTTGAGTTCTTTGTAGTGAGTAGATTGGATATGTTATGAGAGTAATGAGTTTGGATAAGTAAGGTTAAAGCCTTGTAGAAGTTTCTTTGACCATGGTGGTATCATTGTTTCGCTTGTAGGTGGACTCTATAGAAAACATTTATGGCTAGGTGAAAAACCACTCCTTAGCAACCAATTTGGTGGAATTTGATTAAATTACAAATGAGTCTATGTAACTATCTTCTAGATCTTATGACTTGTCTCTCCAACACCCAATTTATAAAAATAAATATTCATTAGACATGTTTTTCAAATGGGAAGATGAGTAAAGGTTTATTTATACTAAAGGCACACTTTGGTTTTCCCAAAATAATTAAAAGAATCTAGACCTAGGTATAGTTTGGACCAATAAATGTCATCATGATGGATGCAAAAGAACTCTAGGATATGGAAAAAATATATTATGAGCATTTTATAAGATGCATTAAACTGGAAGGGCGTACTCTATTACAAAGACATGGATGTACAAGAGGCATACATTATTGTTTGATGATGATATACCTTGCAAAATTGGAAGCATTCATGGGGATATGGAAACACTATTTAATAAGCAAGATATTTAGGCTAAGAGAAGGGAAAATTTTAAGGATCCATATTTATCTTGAAGTGTGAAACCTTTGTAAATCTCACTCAATCTTAAAGTGCCAACTATAAAATGTTTGGGGTATTTTTGTAAAAAAATCAAATTTTTAAGGATTTATATATTTTCTAGAAACTTTTGGTGATTTTTAAAGTAAAATGATTTATCATATAGAATTTGAGATAATTGTTTTAAAAAATAGAGATTGACAAATCTTTTTTAGGAAAAAAAAATGGAAAATTAGCCAAATGGAGCCCCTAAAATTTCCCCTAGCTAAGAGTGTAATGGATATGTAACAACTATTATTGGTAACATATAAACATGATTCCCATAAAGAAAATAACTAGAATATTGATATAAATTTGACTTAAAGTCAAGGATTAACAAAGAAGGAACCAAGGTTGTTGGTGCCCTGAGCACAAGAATGCATGTATTGATGGACTATAGTAAGTAAATATAATTTAAATTTAAAATAAGAGATGTGGGTGTTTTTTATTATTATAGTTGGTTGTTGTGTACAACAAGAGATTGTCTAGTAGAGGTATGGGAGATACTAGCTTATAGAAAAAGACAATCAAAAGCCTAAAAACAAAGTGCATTCTCTTAATTCCTCAAGATGGAAAAGGGAAATATGAATGGAATGTTTAATGTGTCATATATTGAGTATAGAGAGATTCCTAAAGATGCTTATAGTTTCAAGGAATTGGTGTTGCTAACGTGATTAAATGATGGTAATTGTAAGTACATAGCTAGTTGTACAAGTAATGTAAGCAAGCCTAGGCCTACATAGTTTATTTTTTTATCCTCGAGGTTACTGCTAATAATGAACTTCAATTTTCTTGGAAGAATTAATTTTGGAAATATGACACTATAATGTGGGAAAACTAATAGACTAAATTGGCTTGGATGAGAATTTTCCAAGGAAATGAAGAGAAACTTACAGAATTAGATAAAACTCAAGACAACTCAAGGGTAGGGAAAGGTTGCAAATTTATGAAGGTATCTAGGATAGCATGAGAATTTAAATTGATTGGAAAATAAGACAACACTAAAGGATGGGCATTGACAACAATGAATTTATGATAATGAGGGGTCTTCTTTCATCCTAAACTCTAATTTGTTTATAAAAGAGTTGCAAGTTTTTAAGAGTACAAAACATGGTTTTATGTAAATGAGTTTAGCATTACTACTTAGGTGAGAAAATCATAGTTGATGATCTATTGTGTGATTGGTAGTAAGTCTATGGAGCAGATCAACTATGATGTGGAAATCCATGCTATGTAGAGGAATTGGAAGGGACAATTCCTTAACTCATCTCTTTCTATGTTGTCATATTTCTCTAGATTGATAAAGCTACTATGTGCAAATAACTAATGCATACGAATGTTGATAAATGAAAGAGACAAAAACAATTGGAATGTGCATGCACTTGTAAACATATTGAGGGATAATATGTAGTAATGAAAATATAGATTTGAATCAAAATATATGATGTTAATTATGTACTAAGTGTGGCATCATGACTAATTATGGTTGTTGTGGGTTGTGTAACTAGGGGAAAAAATAAGGACAAGAAGATATTTCTCAATAGGTTGGTGAAAGGATGTTGTAACATTAAATGAGGCACAAATTAAATAGGTAGCATCAAAAGAGATTATGGAAACCATATATGTATGAATTTGGTCATGTCAATATTACATGTTTGATGAAGGGAATTTAGGTATATTCTTTTTAATTATCCTTAATATCATATTTTATTTGTTGATGATATTTGAATTCATACATGTGGTAGATACTCAAGTGGTGGTATGGCAAAGGAAAGAGGCTTGGCATATGAAACTATTGTTCAAAATATTTTTAATGCATTTATATGATAGAAAACTATGTTGAGCCGGTTATGGAGACATAACCAAGCCACGTGAATACTTATGCCCATGACTTGAAAATGAATGACATGTGAGACAACCATGTGTGAAATTTTTTTGTTGAATAATGATTGACGAGGTGGATGAATTATGAATCAAAGTGTTGAATAAACCCTCTATCTTGTCATGATGGGTTACATGATTTAGCATCATAGCATTCTTGAATTTATGCATGGGTGAATTGAAAGAATATATAGTATGTTAAAATTGTCCTTTTGCTTACTTAGTTGTTTGTTTTGCTTACTTAGTTGTTCGTGTTTGGTTGTGCTAAATAGATTTCATGCATAAATATTGCACACATGTTTGACCACATTGTGTGAATGCAAGATGGTGATAACATTGTAGATACAATGAAAAATATTTCATTGCAAATTAAAATGTTGGCATCTTAAAGAGATTTAATTATTGGCATGCCATAATTTTGTGATAATTTCATGTGTTGTTGTGAATACAACATGAATATTCATGTTTGTTTGGATAAATGAAAGTTCTATCAAAAGAGAATATAGTAGGTAGATTTTTCTTGGATATGGCCATGAGAGGAAGCCCGTTATAATGAAGACTACTTACTATAGAATGCAAAGGCCAAGTGTTATGAGAAGAATCTCGTAACTATTGAATTCAATATATTGATAAAAATATCTCATGGTAGCTCTATGTCTATGCTACAATTGAGATGATGTATTTAGATTCCATTGTAGGTTGAGATCCCATTAAGGATTGGTTATTCAATCTTTGAGGAAGAAAAAAATAGGTAATTATCATGTATATAGTGAAGTGATTAATGGGAAGGCCATATATTTCACTCACATAAAGTAAGGGGCATCAGAAAGACCATTATGAAGAGACTTATCTTCATTGGGTTTTCCTTGAGATATTGATTGCTTTGAGGTTTCTAATTGGATACCTTGTTCCGTGAAACCTTAAATTCCATTCTCTCCTTGCATGTTAAAGCCTTGGTAAATGATGGATCACTTGAGGTATTTCTTAGCAAATAATGGGATGCCTAAGCCTGGAAAGTGAGTGACTACAAGGAAGTTGTGATTTGCGTGAATATAATGTATGAGATTCATGACATATGTTCGCTAGAATAAAGAGGAAATATATTTTGGGTGTGTCAAAGGAGATGATATGATAAATCTCTCCAGTGGAAGCTATGTGAAGCAAGATGACATTTATAGAGATAAATATTGGGCAGAGATTTCATATAGTATCTTGTATTGTGAATATTGTGCTTCATTTTAATTGAAATTCCTATGGATGTAATACTTGTGGCATAGAAATGGTTATGTTATGCATTCTTACCTTGGTGATTGTTGTAGTAATATGCTAAAATGCTAAGACATTAGAAGCATCTCAAGGCAATGAAATGAATTGTAGAAAATCGTTGTATAAGATACCTAGCAAATGCAAGTTTGCAATGAAGAGGATAACATTATGGATGCAACTAAATAATGGAGACATGGTATCATTGTTTGAAGAAAGGTTCATGGAGGGATATTTTCATTATAAGGGGGAGGAGAATGTAATACTTCAGTTTCCACCCTTGAATTATACTTCACTAAATCATGTCTTATTGTTTTTTATGGTTTGTATGATGGGAGTTGAGCCATGTGGGAATAGTTGTAATGATACATATTGCATTGTAAATATAACTAGTGCAGAACTCAAGGTTGGGCTCTATCTAGTGAATACTTATGTGTCTTAGTGGTGGGTTGGAAATATGATGTGGTGGTTATATTTTCAATGGTATTCTTATGTTTATGTAAAATCATGAATATAGAGGAAAATTCATAATAATAAAATATCTACCCAAATGTTTTCTTGAGGAAGCAACAAGGGACTATGATACCATAAGAGGGTAAGCGGAAAATGGGTTATTGGGTGATTTTAATTTGTAATTTCCTTATGTAAGTACTTCCCTTTATTTCCCCTTCTTCCTTACAAACTTTCCCAACAATATCTAACTTGTGTATGTACAAATTACAAGTTGTCATATCCTTGGGAAGATAGCATATCTCATGAAAGAAAAGGTCTCTCATTGTATTTTCTTTTGATTATTAGTTATCCATCCATTTGTGGGTAATGGGAGGAGGAATCCTTCCCAATTGGTTTTCCTCTCCCATGTCATTGGGATGTTTTCCCTAGCTATTATGACATTTGTGATTGGAAAGGGAAAGAGAATCCAATGTATGTGTGACTACTAAGAGATTATAAGAGTTGGGGGAACTTGTTTTTGAAAATTTGAGATGGAATGGGATGGTTTGTGAGAGAATCCATTGTTTAAATATCCACAATAACCAATCAAAACATCATTAAATGTGAAACCTTGTTATTTTTTAACATTGACTAATTTAAGGCCAAGTGTTTTTCTATTCTAGGTTATTCCTAGAAGAAAACTAGCAATTACACTCTCTTTACATGCAATGAAGATCATTGAAAGGGAGGAATATCCCTAAGGGACTATTCAAGAGAGGAAAATAATATATTTTCTTGTGTTGTGTATGGTAGTGTAAAAGAGTTACAAGTCTATTTCATGGTAGGATGAGGGCTTGGAGTGCTATATAGTGAGAAGATTGACTATGTTATGAGAGTAACGGGTTGGGTTGAGTAATATTAGAGCATGTAGTAACTTCCTTCATCTTAAAGGTATAATGGTTTCCTTCAGGGTGGAATCCATAACCAATGACATTGATTGGGTAGAAAATTGCTCATCAACCACCAATTTGATGGACTTGTGTTAAATTATAGATGAGTATTTGTATCTATCTAGGCATGGAAAGGTTATATTTTTCTAATGCCTTTAATTAAATGGGTTATTAATGAATTCATATTATGAAATCCTAATTTCACTGCTATTTTATAATTGCACACAAACAATTTAATATAATGTTGTTAGAGGTCAAACTCATCCTCATAGATTATTAATGTGGAAAATAAATCTTGTTGGTAGTGTCCCATGGACAAGAAAGACATTTAAGGATGTTTCAATGGAAATTCCCATATATCAAGAAAAATGTGGACTACTGAGTAGGATATCTAAATCATAAAGATTATTGAGAAATAAATCCAATTTAGTGACCACATCTCAATTAGACACTTGAATATTTCTAACCCATAGCTTAATTCATTCAATAGTTTCTTATTGTATTTTGAGTATATATATATATAGTTTTAAATCTTGACTTTATGCTTTTGACCCAATAATAACATGAAGAATGTATTCATGGGGGCACCCTTGATTGTTATTTCATTTTCTAGTGTTTAGTGATAAAGAACGAGAATAGGTCACTAACTATTATGATTAGAAGAGATAACTAGGGGATGGAGTTTATAGTAAGCTTTGTCGGGGGGAACCTTAGGATGAATGTTGTGTGGTAGTGAAAAGGTTCCATGAGAATAATTGTGACAGAGTCAAGCAATTTGTGAATGATGTTAGAATTTTGTCATTGATACACCATTGCTACTCAATTTTCCTACTGTTTTCATGTAAGTAACACTAGAATCTACTCCAAGTTTGTGAATATATGCCAAACGAGTGATCATTTTCATGGAAAATATAGAGGAAAATATTTTCATTGGGATATGATTTGGAATACTTATTTATAAATAAATAATTTTGTACACCCAAATTCTAAACTTTCATAAATTTCAATTTTAGAACAAACACAATTAAAAACCAAAGAGAGGTCACTTAAAATGGAATTAAAGCGAACATTGTTGTTTTAAACAAAATGAATTTCAAAAACATGGCACCTCACCCTGCCAAGAATCTTCTTGCAACAAACCCTACTCCCAAGAAAGATAAATCAAGAGGGGATAAGGCCAAGAAGACAACACAAAATATCGAACCAGTGCCCGCCATTACCATCTAAGTCAAAGAGACAAAGTAGTCATCGACTAAACCCAATGGAACGAAGGCGGTGCCTGATGTCGACATAGCTCTTTGTCTGCTGAATGTGAAGCTACAAGATGATCACTATGCCGCAGGGATTTGATCGTGGGATCTTCAACCCTCTCCCTGTTATAGGAATCGAGTTAAGAGTGACATTGTCGACTGCATATTCCATCAAATATCCGGGATTTATTCTAGACATCACGCCACAACTTGATCCGAGACTTATATAGGCTTTTCCCTTTTTTTAAATACCATCATCGGTTCTTCTCTTTGCTTGCATGCTTGGGATTCAAACTTAGTTTTTGATCTCAAAGACTAGACCCAATAGGCTACAGGTATTTCTCCTTGCTTTAAATGACTAATATTTGAAGGATGGAAACTTGTGGATGGGTCTTTGATGCGGGGTTATGGGAATCTAAAGAATGCAACAATTTCTCTTGTTTCTCATCTGTGTGGAGGAGTGCCATCCTCCACTCATCTAATCTCTTACAAGAACGTCATGAAAACATGTGTTTTCGCTCCTTTGGGGTCCAAGGATGAAACTTCCAAAGAAAATGATATTTTTGGCTCTGCCTTCATTATGGAGTAGTCCGCAGAACCTCCAACAATAGAGTTCGAAGATCTCCATGTCTGTGGCTCTACATATATCTACTAGAAAAAATCCATCATCTGTCCTTTCAACGGACTATGGCCCTCGACTTTTGCACTAAGAGAATGGGTAAATAAGACATGTTCGTCAGGTCATGAGCTGTTCTTTTGCTCCAAAGGGTTCTTAATTATTAACTTTTCCACAGAGGTGGACTGCCAACACGTGCTAGAGCAAGGTCCATGGTTCTAGGGAAGATCTTTTCTTTCCATGCAGAGATGGTTCCCTGATTTCAACCTGTTGACTATGATTTCTATGACTACACCGGTTTGTGTAAGACTCCCCAATTTTCCTTTGCATTTTTATACTCAAGCGTTTTTACCTACCATGGGAAATGTTTTCGATAGATTTATCAAAATTGACACAGACTGGTTAATGAAAGGCTTCGTCACCTTCGCCCGAATATGCGTTGAAATTGATCTCAGTCAAGGGCTACCGGATAGGATTCTTATAGATTGGACTGAGGATGATCCTTACACACAACAGGTCTATTATAAGAACACTTCCTTCAAGTTCCATGCCTGTCAGAAAGCAAGGCACCTTCAAGCAACTTGTCCTTTATCCCCTACCCAGTTCTCATCCCATGGAGCTAGAAAAAGGGCTAATGGTTGGCAAGAACCTAAAAATTGCAAAATCCGCTCGAACTCTTCATTTGACAAAAAGCAGTATCAAAAATATTCCCCAACTCCTCCACTTTCTACAACACCATCAAAGTCTCCAACAAATGCGTAGTAGCCAACCGCAGACCCAAAACTCCAGCTTTTGGCTTCAACACAACATCCTAAAGATTCATAAATTTTGACTGTGAATCCTTCAGTTCATCCTTTGCACACTCCCCTCAAAAATGTTGAATTGAATGACATAATCATGGCCACAACCCCACTCTCAGGGACTCAAAAACATCTCCATGAATCAAATAATTCATACAGTGACAAGGAAGCACCCTTAGCTTCCACAACTCAAGATTATGTCATTTCTTCAGACCATCTGGCTTTGGTGGAGAAGGTTGTTGAGCCTATCAATTCCTCTGGTTGGATTGATGTTCATAAGAAAAAAGGAAGAAATGATCCTCTCCGATCAACACAATGGCCCAACCATTTCACCGTATCTTGTAATGTTTCATCTTGTTATGCCCATGCACTCCTTGTGGTTCTCTTTTAGTTAGTCTCTAGTGCTACCCTATTCTCTTTCTAGGATGTATTTTTCTATCATCAAGTTTATATATCACTTTGTAATTTCTTCTTGGTTGAATAGAAGGATTCTCATCTAATTTATTAAAAAAAAGAGAGAATGGAATTAAAACAATGAACATCACATAAAATAGACAAGGAATCCACGCTCAATGGAAAATTGCAAGTATAAAAGGTTTACTTTACTCCAAAGAGTGCTAAAAGAATATATAAACTCTTGGAATCTCTTGGAATAAATAAAGTGGTAGAGATGTTCCTTTTTTATGCTAAAGCTTGCTTGCAAAAGTAATATATAACTAACAAACTCCATATTACATAGAAGCATTTTAAAGCATTTCCCACTATGTTGGGGATATGTATATATTCATTCTAGAAATAGGGGTGGATATATCTTGCAGATTTTTGTGGCACTCATTCTGTTCGTTGTGTAATATATTTAGTGTCACACTCTTTTTAAAGTAACGTTATCAACAATAAAATTAAAGAAGTAAAGATATTGAATATTAAGACTATTAACATTTGTTTTCAAGATTTTTGGTTCATCCACGATGTGAACTAAAACACATTGTATTTGCAAAAGAAGGGAAAGGATAATATATTTATAAGGTGGTTGTGCACTTAATTAAGCCTAAATATTGATTTCATAGAAAAAATGGATAGTGATATTGTTGACATAACAAACTAGTGGTTTGAAGAACATGCAAAATAGTATTATTTTTATGACTAACACTATCAAAAGCTAATTTTTTAGAACTTGAAAAAACTCTCGTTAGTGTTAAGATTAACATTATCAAAAGCCAATTGTTGATAATTTGAGACAAGTCTATATGATTAAAGCTTCAACTATTGGACAATAGAGTCTAAGGGAAATTGAGAGGATGGAGATTCTATGAAGCCACATAATTCATAGGTTGACACACATGAGAAGGATGTTCAAGTGTAAGGGACAAATAAATAAATAAATAGGAGAGGCATGAGACAAGGCTGTCCATTTTCATAAGCACCCTCATTTTGCATGTGAGTATGTAGTGATAAGAAACTAGCTTACACTACCAATGTTGAAATGAATGAAAAACACCAATCTTCAAAAGAAAAATAAGGTATCTATCCACAACAATTAAGTAGGGATTTAAGGTATGAACCAATAACCATATAAAGGAGGATAAAAAAATATAGAAATGACCTACACTCTAATTGACAACATGATGGAAATGGAAAGGAAACCAAGAATATTCAAACTTATGAAAGGATAACAAATAAAATAAAACAAGAGTCCGTCTGGCACACAATATTATACTAGAAACCATTGGCCTGCCATCCCTATTGCTTCTAAGAGGAACCTACCAACACCTTATGTTGCAAATCCTTTCCTCACAACTAGAAAGATAAAAATAGTCAAAAATTGAAATCAAGTATTTTGTACCATGGACTTTGAGCCTTTTTCTTTCCAGTGGCCACTTAAAGGCAATGACAAAAGGATTGATCAACTCTCACTTTGTTAAAGTCGATACATACACCACTTTTTTTTTAAATGATTTTTTTTTTAATGATTATATGTTCACTAATTAGTGAAATTCACATTTATATTATCTCTAGTGTTTTTATCCTATTGGGTTAATTCATGACAAATCTTTTTTGGAAAAAAAAATGGAAAATTAACTTAATGGAGCCCCTAAATTTTTCCATAGCTAAGAGTGTAATGGCTATACTTAGTAAAATGTAAACATGATTCCCATAAATGAAAACAACTAGAATATTTTTGTTATTTTACTTAAAGTCGATGAATAACAAAGAATCAACCAAGGTTGTTTGTTCCCTAAGCACAAGAATGCATGTAATGATAGACTATAATTAGTAAATACAATATAAATTGCAAATAAGAGATGTGGATGCTTTTTATTATTATATTTGGTTATTTTTTACAATAATATTGTCTAGTAGAGGTACAAAAGATACTAGTTTATAGAAAGTGACAATATGAAGCCTAAAAACAAAGTTCATGTTCTTAATTCCTTCAATGGAGAAGGGAAATATAAATGGAATGTTTAATGTGCCATATATTAAGTATAAAGAACTTCCTAAATATGATTATAGTACCAATGAGTTGGTATTGCTAGCATGATGAAAGGTTGGTGATTGTAAATACATATCTAGTTGTACAAGCAATGTAAGCAAGCATAGGTCTACATAGTTGGTTTTTTATCCTTAAGGTTACTACTAATGATGAACTTAAATTTTCTTGGAAAAAGTAATTGAGGAAATACAATAGTCTAATGTGTTGGTAAAACTAATAGATGGAGTTGGCCTAGATGAGAATTTTCCAAGGAAATGAAGAGAAACTCACAGAATTAGATAAAACTCAAGACAACTCAAGAATAGGGGAAGGTTGAAAATTTCTAAAGGTATCTAGGATAGCATGAGAGTTGAATTTTTTTGGAAAAAGAGACAACATCAAAGGAAGGGAATTGTTAGCAGTACATTTATGTCAATGAGTGATTTTATCCCATCCTAAACTCTAATTTGTTTATAGAAGAGTTGCATGCTTTCAAGAGTAGCAAATGCAGTTTTATGTAAATGAGTTAAGCATTGCTACTTAGGTGAGAAAATTATAGTTTATGATCTATTGTCTGAATGGTAGTAAGTCTATGGAGTAGATCAACTATGGTGTGGAAATCCATGTTATGTATAGGAGTTGGAAGGGATAATTCCTTAACTCATCTTTTTTTTATGTTGTTATATTTCTATAGGTTGAGAAAGTTGTTGTGTTCAAATAATTAATGCATAGAATGTTGATAAATGGAAGAGACAAAAATAGTTGGAATGTGTATGCACCAATAAACATATTGAGGGATAATATGTATTAATTTCCATATAGATTTGAATCAAAATATATGATGTTACATATATACTAAATGTGGCATGATGACTACTTATGGTTGTTGTTGGTTGTGTAACCAGGGTAAAAAAAGGACAAGAAGATGCTTTCCAAGAGGTTGGTGAAAGGATGTTGTGACATTCCATGAGGAACAAACTAAATAGGTAACATAGAAGATATTATGGAAGCCATATATGTACGAATTCGGTCATTCCAATATTACATGTGTGATGAAGGGAATTCAGGTCGATAATTTTTTTAATTAAGCTTAATATCATAGTTGATTTAGATATTTGAATTCATAAAAGTGGTACATACTCAAGTGGGGGTATGGTAAAGGAAAGAGGCTCGTCATATGAAAATATTGCTCAAAATATATTTAATACATTCATATGATCGAAAAAACTATGTTGAGCTGGTTATGGGGACATATCTAGGATAAGTGAATAACTATGCCCATGACTTCAAAATGAATGACACGTGAGACAATCATGTGTGAGGATTTGTTCTTGAATAAATATTGGTGAGGTTTGTGAGTTATGAATCAAAGTGTTGAAAAAACCCTACAAATTTTCATGCCGGATTACATGCTTTAGCATCACGATATTCTTGAATTTATGCAAGGGTGCATTGAAAGAATATGTAACATCCCATTCTACTTAGCATACTTTCATTGACGTATTATTTGAGGACACTTGAATGCAAGTGATCCGGTTATGGTAGATTATGATTTCGTTTCAATTATGAGTTATATATGATGATGATGATGCATTGTGATTTATTGTTACTTTCAGATGTATATGTATTGAAAGATATTATTGACGAGTTCTCCTGAGTGTGAAGGACACATGGCAGGTTATGGATGATGATGACATCAATGGAATTCCTTGGACTCCGGATTGAGTCATGAAGTGGATTGTATTTGTTTGGGTATTTTATTTTATTCACATGTGATATATGATTTATGTATATGGATTATTGACATTGTTTTTTTTAGTGGATGCAAGATTGACAATGCTTGAAAATTCGACTCACATAAGGAGTAAAGGGGTCATGCACAGAAACCAAACATTTGAGGGAGAGGTGTGGCAGCGTCCCTGTCAGAGCCTACTAGCACTCCCACTATGGCCTCAAATGTAGGTTAATGATTAACTAGTTTGAGAGGTTCACTATGCCATGAGGGCATACTGAGACAGTCGCTCACGAATATTTCTAAGGGGTACGCTGTAAAATCCCGCTTTTTGCACACACTGAGCGAACTTATTCTTGAGGAAACTTTCTTTCAAGTGATCTAGATTATTATACTATTGGTCCTTTGGTTATGATTATGAGGCATTATGGATATGATCATATGTTATTTTGTGTATTTACATAGACAGGTTCTATTGACTCGATTCTCCTGAGTGTGTAGGACTTTGGACCTCGAGGATGCAGAGGCATTGATGAAACCCCTTGGACTCTGGATTGAGTCAGGGAGTGGACTGTTGGGTTTTTATTATTGTTGATATGACATATGCACATTTGATTAGATGGTATGATGATTAATTTTATTTCTGACATGATTCGTTGATGATGCAAGCTGACGATAGCTTGCTAACTAGACTCACATGTGGAGTAGAGGGCTCATGCACGAATACCAGAGACGTTGAGGGAGAGGTGTGGACAAAAGCCCTGCCACAACCTACTAGCACTCCCGTCCTGGCTCGAACTGTAGGTTAACGATTACCTATTTCTAGAAGACCCACGATGCCATGAGGGCAGACTGCAACAATTGCTCACGATGATTCTAAGGTGCGCAGAATAAGGCAGGGGCGTTATTCCTTAGAGGCCCTTAGTCTCGCACAAGATCACCTGGAAGAGTATTGACTCCAGGGTTTTTTTGTGTCTACCAATTCAGTCAAGAGGCGAGTGGCACCCTTGGAGCATGTAGAGCATCTTGAAGGGCATGCCGCGCAAGAAAAACGAAAAGAGGCGAGTGGAACCCTTGGAGCACATAGTGCGTCCTGAAGGGCACATCGCGCAAGGGAAACAGAATGAGGCAAGTGGCACCCTTGGAGCACCTAGTGCATCCTGAAGGGCACATCACGTTGTTAACTAATAAGTGAATAAACCTAGATGGCCTTAGAACGAATGATGTGACAAGAAAGTTTTAAAAACAATTTCCCTAATAAAATGTCGCCCAACCTCGGAAATTAAAATCTAGGTCTAAGTGATACTTGTAGTAAATAATAATAATAATAATAATAATAATAATAATAATAATAATAATCATTAAATATGTGACGAAAAAGGGGTAAGAAATTCGATTAATTCATTAAAATCAAATTATTGAGGGATTAAAATTTTAAAAGGGAATTGATTGTTTGTTACTTATGCTAATTAAAATTTATTAATTAAAAAGAAAGGGGAAAAAGGGTAACTTTTATACACTTGCTAATTTGAGTTTTAGATAAAAAGGGAAAAGAGGGAAACTTAAAAGAGTTAGGAAACTAAGGGAAAAAGGGGGAAACATAAAGAAAAAGAGAAACATAAGGAAAAAGCAGAATGACTAACGTAGAAAGGAATCTTTCCTTTAAGAACTTTTTAAATTGAACTCAACTAGGAATTTAGTAAGGGCATAAGTCATTAAAATGTGTAAGGGAATATGGGGACACCTAGGAGTGATTCTAGGAATTATTTTAGGTGGGTGAGGGAAATACGAGTAATTAAATAATTAATGAAATTAATTTATGGTGCAACGAAGGGGATGGTTGACATGTGTACAGGGAGGATTTTTCTGAGTTAAATTATGGAACAATAAATTAAATGGGAATTTGGGAAGGAAATCACTTAGAAACTCTATATAAAGGATGGAGGAGAAGGAGGATGGATCCCTTCTTGATGTGTAACGTTACGCTGCAGAATGTTTGACTTGACTGACTTATCTTGTGGGAGTTGGGATACCTAGCTCGGGTACGAGTGGTAACTCAACCTTTCGAGGCAAGCTAGTTACTAGTTGATCTTTGGTTTAGAGTATGTGGCCCCTTTGCGACTCGGGGGGCCAAGGGGGAAGAGGAGTACCCCTAGTGTTGGTTGGGAGGTACCGGTGAAGTCACATCAGTCAGCAAGTGGGAGTTGCACAGAGCACGTGGGACAACGACTCAGAGTTGTCACCTTGGGCTACAATACACATGCTTTTATTTTTCATGGTAGATTACTATTGATCTTGCACTTTCATTTCTGTACTTTTAATGTGTGAAGAAAATTGTTTTACTAAGCATCTTTAATCGAGAACTTAAAATCATCATATCTTTACACTCACTGCATCAATTTTATCTCGTTGGCCACCGATCCTTGATTGCTAAGATTGTTCTGTTGTTTTATTGATTATTTGAAGAGTTTGTGCTTTATCTTTCATCCTCATCCCTAGATCATTAGTCCATGCCTGAGCAGTCGGCTAGGAGCCGGATCGACAGTCGTCACTTTAGTATTAATAGAACTATAGATCCTAATGCCCTTCTTTTTTGTGCGTGGATGATCAACGAAGGATGTGTATGCCCAACTATCTACCCATGTTGATTGATTCATGGCTGAGCGATTGGTCTTGTGACTTTTCGTGATTTATTTTTCTGCGTTTATTGATTCGTGGTTGAGTAATTGGTCTTACGCCTTCTTGTGATAGATTTTTCTGCGTTGATTGATTCATGGTTGAGCGATTGGTCTTGTGCTTTCTTATGACTGACTTTCCTGCCTTGATTGATTCTTTTTTGAACTATTACCTTCTGCGTTTTCTCGTGTGAATGTATATCTCTGCATTAAACCACTTATCTTTGCATTTTTGGTTATGGATATTCTCTGCATCCTACCCAGAAATTCATTAAGCGAATCCCCTTAAATTTTATTGTTGACCACGATTTTATTCCTGGGTGTTTTTCTGGCATGTTACACATAAATTCCTGTATTAATGAACATCATATCATTGTTAGACATAGAATTAATAAGAGACAATGAAATTGGTATGCCAATGATTTACATTATTCATTGACAGTGGTTTTATTCTCATCTGTGGTTGTGATTCTAACAGTAATATTTTGACAACAAACTTAATATATGTAGATCAATGATTTTGTTACTATACTGGATAGCGTTACTATGTTGGATAATGTTACTAAGCTCTGCATTTTTTATAGCGTTTTATACATTTAATAATTACTAACATCTTTTATATTCAGGTGTGGCATAGCTATAGCTAGATGTTTAACATTGTTGGCAGTAAACACTGTTGACAATGATCTTGTTGGTTATATGGTTTATGTCGATTTTCTTTACACTGTTAATTTTACTAGTCATTGTTAAAGTATAGAATTAAACCCTTGATAAACTGTGTCGAAGATATCCTCCCTATCATTGAACGATCCAACTAATTCTCACCTTAATGTATTATTGTTATGATGGGTTGCAATTCCATCCACCGATAATAAAATTGTTTTAACCCTGCGGGATCTTCAGTTTGCCGAAGGTGTTTGTAGTTGAAACCTTTCCATAATTTAAACCTTATACTATTGTCACCTTCAGTATCAACACATTGGTTCCCTGGAATGAATAGTTATTCATAGGAGAATTTTTTTATATAGTCGGGGCTTTAGCTTTGTTTGGAACTGCATAGGATTGGTGTTATCCTTACAACATTGTAGAGATACAGTGATCCTTAACTACCACAGTCAGACAATTCTTATGAATAGTAATCCTGGATTTAAATGAAGGGAATGAGAAGTCGATTTTTGAAGGTAGCGTTATTATGTCCGTCCTGTAGGAATTCAGGGATATCTTCTTACATTATACCCTGGCGGTTTATTCGTTAATTTCTGCCAAAGTCATATCTGTAGCAGTCAATAAATTTATTATTCTATTTCCATGCACATAAATTATAAACCCTTATCTGCAGCCACCAATAATGTTGAATCTGTCCCTTGCATTAAGTGTTATGTTGGCACATAGAATTGGAACTCTTCACATGCAATTACTCTTATGTTGTCACTTACAAATGAAATTTATTCACCAATGGCATTAGGCTTGCAACATTTTAGAACCTGCACCCTTTTACACACATCTTTCATCCTTCCATTGTCAAATTGTTGTTCTTCTTCGGGCAAACTGAATGTCAACCCCTATTTTATTGTGTTTGTTGCTGAGATTCACTAATTATATCTTAGTCTAGTTTGGCCTTATTTTTATAAACCTGACTGTTTGGCTTGTTTGAAACAAGGATGCATAACTCCTTCTAGCGTTGTGAGGATGCAACTGACCATTTTTATCTCTACTTTTTTCTCAACAACTGAAGTGCATTTTACATAGTATATAAATTTTTAAAGATATATATTTTCCACATATATATATGGAGTCCAACGTCAAGATATAATTATTTTTCTCGTTCCTCTTTTTCACGTCTCTAATGATGGCCACCTTTGAGGAGTAAGATTAGATTTTATCTTTTGGATGAAAGATTGACGGTTAGTTTCTGATTATTTGCGCAAATAGATGGCTTGTCTTGAATGATAGTCACGTATTTTAGATTCTTGTGCATTGTAATTTAGGTGATGATGATGCTTTAGAGTTTAGCTTCTTGCACTTATGGAATTTTCCTGATGGTTAGATCTCAGCTTCTGCGCAATTAATTAATGAATGTTACGAGAGGATTTTTGGATTGCTTGCGCCTTGAACTAAGTTGAGGTGTAATCGATTTATGCCTTAACACATTAGTTATCTAGCATGCTTGTCACCATGTTATTGTTGAGCTCTCGAGAAGGATTAATTACGCGCAGTGATTCGACGTGCGACTTATGTATATCCGAAATTGATCATGTGTTTACCTTGATCATGATGTTGATTGTTGTAATTGATGATGGAATATTAATATTTCTCGTTCATCGTAATTGTTGATGTATAGATGATGGGTTGATTGATTAGAATGATCGTGCACAATTATTCATTGAGATGTATGTCTAGTTGAGTATTTAAACTCCTTGTGAGCACTAAGTTTTTAATATAGTGTTGATGGTTTTAGATTTGGTCTTTTGTATGAAATGCAAGTCTATTCTAATGAGTGATCGCACTTGGATTGGGATTCACGCCATGAATATTTGTAGATTCTTTGCGTCTAGAACATATGGGAGGGGTATCTAATGTGTCACATGAATGACTACATGCGTGCCACGTGTAGATTGATGTTTCTATTTCTTACACAGCAAAAATAAAATGTGTGACCTATTTTATGTCACTTATTGTCGTAACGTTGGGGCTGTTACATATGGTATCAGAGTGGGTTCAACCCTGCGACTGTGGATCGCCATGATTTCCACAACAGTAAGCCCTTGATTAATAACCTAGCATTGTTTAAACTTTAACGTGTCCCTGCGGTGATCTCGATTAGAGGACACCTTGGAGGTTCACAATGTGGTGCTGTGAAAGGAGGTGTGATGCCTCCAAAAGTGCTCGCGTCCTCGAGGTCTAACCCCTGGGGGGAGAAAAATCCCTTGCGATGGATTCGACTATGGTAAGGGATGATGTTGGTCTGACAAGGTCCTTCCAGAGATTGTCAAAGGCCTTGTTTCACCATATGTACTGAGATGAGGCCAGGGCACCTGTACCCCTGAGGGTCCACAAGGTGCCCAACCAGTATCACCGTGAACTTAAGAAGGTCAAATTTCCTGAGTTATTTGGTGCCCTGAACGGTGCAACCACCGAGGCATGGTGGGAGAGTATGGCGATGTGCTTTGTGCTTCAGGAATATGCTTCCATCACGCAGGGCCATGAGGTTGTCTTCAACTAAAGGGGAGCACTCTTCTATGGTGGAAGACGTTCTTTCCACTTGAACATGGCTGTCGAGGACACATCTTGGGAATTGTTTGAGGAATGGTTCCAACAGAGGTATCTTTCTAAGGAATTCGTTGATCGTCATCTCAACGAGTTCAATGCCTTGTGACAGGGTGGTTGTACAGTGCCCCAGTACGAGGCCCGTTTGGAGTTGTTTTGGTATGCTTCGCACCAAATTATAGAGAACTGAAGGTCAACAAGTTTGTGTTGGCCTTAGAGTTAGGATTCAACTTCTAATTCAGGTACCAGGACTACTAGACTAAAGAAGGTATGTTGGAATGTGGGGAACCACATTTCCAACGCGACTGCCTAGTGAAGAGGACTAGAGCATCTGGATCAGTCAAACCCACTCCCATGGGAGAATTGGGAAAGGCCCATCGGATTCATGCAGCGGTGAATAATTGATGAGAAGAGCACCACTCGAATGTTCTCAAGACGTCAGGTACTGTCGCTGACCAAACCCTTAGCATTTGATAGATCCAGGTGCTACCGAAGGTTATGGATTGTAGCCTTAACCTTAGAGAGTTTTGTCTCTAGGTCCAACATATACGTCACGATATTAGGATCTTATGACGTCATGATCATTATGGAATGGTTGGAATTGCATGAGGTGATACTCAATTGTAAGACAAAATGATTGAGCTTGGTCGATGATGAGGGATAGAGACACGTGATTGTAGGACGGAACCAGGGAGTTTCCCTGAGGTTCATCTCTTCCTTACAGTTACAGAAGAGCTGTGCAAGGGATGTAATATTTATGCGATCCTTGTGTTATACGGTAAGGGAGCAGTGGAAGGTTTAGAACACCTTCTGGTGGTGAGAGAGTTGTGGATGTCTTCCTTGAGGAAATTACCTGGGATGCCTCCAGAAAGGGAATTGAAATTACCATAGACCTAAAACCGGGGACTGAACCGATAGCAAGAATGCCTTATCGAATGTCGCCTTTGGAGTTACAAGAGTTGAAAATGAAACCAAAGGAGTTGTTGGACCTGGGACTTATACGTCCTAGTGTGTCACCATGGGGTGCGCTTGTTATTTTTCATTCAAAAGGAGGATGGGTCATGGAGACTCTGCATTGACTATCATCAATTGAGCAAGGAAACAAGCAAGAATCATTATCCGTTGCCAAGGATTGATGATCTGTTTGATCAGAGGAAAGGAACGACGATGTTTCTAAAGATTGACTTGAGTTCATGGTATCACCAGTTACAGATCAAGGAGGATGATGCCCCTAAGACCACTTTAAGACGAGGTTTGGATATTACGAGTTTATTGTTTTACAGTTTGGACTCACGAACACCCCAGGGGTATTTATGAGTTTGATGAACGGGGTGTTCCACGAGTACTTGGAAAAGTTCGTCCAAGTATTCATTGACGATATTTTGATTTACCCTCGGACGATGGATGAGCATTACAAGCACTTGCACTTGGTACTACAATGTCTGCAAGAGAAAAAATTGTATGGGAAATTGTCTAAATTCTCATTTTATCAATCGATGATTCACTAATTAGGGCATGTCATCTACGACGAAGGTATCGTCATGGATCCAAAAAAGGTTGAGGCTATTATGGAATGGCTTGTGTTGACGAATGTCCCGGAAGTGAATAGCTTCATGGGTTTAGCAAGATACTATCGATGATTCATCGAGGTATTTTCGAAGATAGCAAATCCGATCACGGAGTTGCAGAAGAAGAACAAGAAATTTGTTTGGACTGAGAAATGCGCGGAAGAATTTCAGAGGCTCAAAGAGTTGTTGAAAACAACACTGATACTAAGGGTCCCTGACATGGACCCAGACTTCTTGGTGTGCATTGACGCATCTAAGGAAGTCTTAGGTAGAGTCTTGATGCAAGACAGTATAGTGATCGCTTACATCTCGAGGAAGTTGAGAAGGCATGAGGAGAACTATGCGACGCACGATTTGGAGTTGTTAGCCATTGTTTATGCCTTGAAGGTTTGGAGACAATACCTTATTGGACGAAAATTTGAACTAAAAACATACCACTGTGGACTGCAACACATCTTTATGTAAAGAGACATGAACGTGCGACAATGGCGTTGGTCGGAATTGCTTAACGAGTATGACTTCAAGATTACTTACATAAAGGGAACAATGAACAGAGTGGCTGATGCATTGAGTTAGAGACCACACATATTTTCAGTGTTGCCTCTTCAGACGAATCTATGTGAAAAGTTTCTAACTTTACAGTGCGACGATGACTAGTACAAAGAGGTCAAGTATTTTATTGGACAAAACATAATGATGGTACCAAAATTTGAAGGATGTACGTTTGATGACGATGGATTATTGAGGTTTAAAAATTAGATTTATGTAACACCGAACGACGAGTTGAGGAGTTTGATCCTAAACGAGGCTCACCAAGTAGTGTACATGGCTCACCCAGGAGTCACGAAGATGAGGGCAGACCTTAAACCCTTATTCTTCTAGAAATGAATGAAGGCAGACATAGTCAACTATGTGGCAAGATGTCTAGAATGTTAGCAGGTAAAGGCTGAACATAGACATCTAGCAGGATTAATACATCCACACACTATTCCGGAATTGAAATGGGAGGTCATTTCAATGTATTTCATTATTGGATTTCCACTAACGGAAAGGAGACACGACTCGATTTTTTTGGTAGTCAACACTCTGACGAAGAGTGCTCATTTTACTCCTTCATGTACGACGTGTCAGGAACATGACATAGCTAGAGTTTTCATCAGTGAGATTGTGAGGCTGCATGGCGTGCCTAAGAGAATTATATCTGATCGAGGATCGATGTTTACTAGACGATTTTGGACTAGTTTCCAAGAGGCCTTGGGAACCCAACTTAACTTTAGTATTGCATATCACCCCCAGACAGACGGGAAGACTGAACGAATAAACAAAATCTTGGAAGACATGTTGTGAATGTACATGATGGACCAACAAAAGCATTGGGAATAATTCTTGCCACTGGTGGAATTCACATATAACAACAATTACCAAAGCACGATTAAGATGGCACCTTTCAAGTTTATTTATGGGCGACCTTGTCAGATGCCTTTGATTTGGGATCGGATTGAGGATAGGGTCTTGGTGGGACCAAAATAAATCCAAGAAATGGAGGGTTAAATGAAAACTAAGGCAAAGGATCAAGGAAGCACAGGATCGACATAAGAGTTATGTTTATGCGTGTCGTGTTGAATGTAGTTACGAGGTGAGGATCGAGTATTATTGTGGGTGAAACTGCATAAGAGTTAGATCAAGTTTGAATAGGGTTCTAAACTATCTCCTGGGTTCATGGTATCCTGCAAGATTGTGTAAAGGAGAGGCCCGTGGCCTATTGACTAGCCTTGCCTGATTCTTTGAGGCGTATGCACTATGTTTATCATGTATCTATTTGAGACATTATAAGTGACCCTACACGTGTTTTGAATTGAGTACCATGCAGGTATCAGATGAGGGTGCGCTTACGGTGGAGAAAATTTACATCCTGGATCATCACACTCGAAAACTACAGCCTCGAACAACAGATCAGGTTAAGGTCCAGTGGGACAACTATAGTCTGCACTCGGCGACCTGGGAGGATGCATATGATACGCGCTAACAATTTTCATTTTTGTTTGATAGATATACTTATGATACTGCGATACACATTATTTCGACACTTATACTGTGAAACTTCGGGACGAATTTTAGATCAAGAGGGGGTGTATGTAACCTCCCACTTTTTGAACGCACCGAGCAAACTTATTCTTGAGGACACTTTCTTGCAACTGATCCAGATTATTATACTATTGGTCGTTTGATTATGATTATGAGGAATTATGGATATGATCATATGTTATTTTGTGTATTTACATAGACATGTGATATTGACTCGATTCTCCTGAGTGTGTAGGACTTTGGACCTCGAGGATGTAGAGGCATCGATGAAGCCCCTTGGAGTCCATATCGAGTCAGGGAGTGGACTGTTGGGTTTTTATTATTGTTGATATGACATATGCACATATGATTAGATGTTATGATGATTGATTTTATTTCTGACATGATTCATTGATGATGCAGGCTGACGATAGCTTGCCAACTAGACACACATGTGGAGTAGAGGGGTCACGCATGACAACTAGAGATGTTGAGGGAAAGGTGTGGAAAAACGCCCTGCCATAGCCTACTACCACTCCCATCATGGCTCAAACTGTAGCTTAACAATTACCTAGTTCGAGAAGACCCACGGTGTCGTGAGGGAAGATTGCAACAGTCGCTCATGATGATTCTAAGGAACGCGCAATAAGGCATGGGCCTTATTCCTTAGAGGCCCTTAGTATCGCACAAGATCACCTGGCGGAGTATTGAATCCAAGGGTTTTTTATGTCTACCAAGTCATTCAAGAGGCGAGTGGCAACCTTAAAGCACGTAGTGTGTCCTGAAGGGAATATCGTGCAAGGAAAATGGAAAGAGGCGAGTGGAACCCTTGGAGAACGTAGTGCGTCCTGAAGGGCACGTCGTGAAAGGAAAACGAAACAAGGTGAGTGGAACCCTTGGAGAACCTAGTGCGTCCTGAAGGACACGACACGTTGTTAACTAATAAGTGAATAAACCTAGATGGCCTTAGAACGAATGATGTGACAAGAAAGTTTTAAAAATAATTTCCTTAATAAAATGTCGACCAGCCTTGGAAATTAAAATCTAGGTCTAAGTGATACTTGTTGTAAATAATAATAATAATAATAATTAAACATGTGACAAAAAGGGGGTAAGAAATTTGATTAATTTATTAAAATCAAATTATTGAGGGATTAAAATTTTAAAAGGGAATTGATTGTTTGTTACTTATGCTAATTAAAAATTATTAATTAAAAAGAAAAAGGGGAACAAGGGTAACTTTTATACACTTGCTAATTTGAGTTTTAGATAAAAAGGGAAAAGAGGGAAACTTAAAAGAGTTAGGAAACTAAGGGAAAAAGGGGGAAACATAAAGAAAAAGTGAAACATAAGGAAAAAGCAGAATGACTAACTTAGTAATGAATCTTGCCTTTAAGAACTTTCTAAATTGAACTCAACTAGGAATTTAGCAAGGACATAAGTCATTAAAATGTGTAAGGGAATACGGGGACACCTAGGAGTGATTCTAGGAATTCTTTTAGGTGGGTGAGGGAAACAAGAGTAATTAAATAATTAATGAAATTAATTTCTGGTGCAACGAAGTGGATGGGTGACATGTGTATGGGGAGGATTTTTTTGAATTAAATTATGGAACAATAAATTAAATGGGAATTTGGGAAGGAAATCACTTAGAAACTCTATATAAAGGAGGGAGGAGGAGGAGGATGGATCTCTTCTTGATGCGTAACGTTACGCTGCAGAATTTTTGACTTGACTGACTTATATTGTGGGAGTTGGGATACCCAGCTTGGGTACGAGTGGTAGCTCAACCTTTCGATGATAGATGGTTTGTAGTTGATCTTTGGTTTAGAATGCGTGGCCCCTTTGCATCTCGAGGGGCTAAGGGGGAAGAAGAGTACCCCTAGCGTTGGCTGGGAGGTACCGGTGAAGTCACATCGGTCGACAAGCTAGATTTGTATGAAGCGCGTGGGACAACGAATCAGAGTTGTCACCTTGCGTTACAATACACATGCTTTTATTTTGCGTGGTAGATTACTATTGATCTTGAGCTTTCATTTCTGTACTTTCAATGTGTGAATAAAAGTGTTTTACTTAGCATCTTTAATCGAGAACTTAAAATCATCATATCTTTACGCTCGCTGCATCGATCTAATCTCTTTGGCCACCGATCCTTGATTGCTAAGATTGTTCTATTGTTTTATTGATTATTTGAAGAGTTTGTGCTTTATCTTTCGTCCTCGCCCCTAGATCATCAGTCCACGCCTGAGCAGTGGTCCAGGAGCTGGATCGACGGTTGTCACTTTGGTGTTAATATACCTATAGATCCTAATGCCCTACTTTTATGTGCATGGATGATGAACGAAGGATGTTTATGCCTATCTGTCTACCCCTGTTGATTGATTCATGGCTGAGCGATTGGTCTTGCACCTTCTCGTGATTGATTTTTCTGCGTTGATTGATTCATGGATGAGTGATTGGTCTTGTGCCTTCTTGTGATAGATGTTTCAACATTGATTGATTCATGGCTGAGTGATTGGTCTTGTGCTTTCTTGTGACTGTTTTTTCTGCTTTGATTGATTCTTTTCTGAACTGTTACCCTCTGCATTTTCCCATGTGAATGTATATCTCTACATTAAACCACTTATCTCTGCTCTTTCGGTTCTGGATATTTTATGCATCCTACCCAGAAATTCACTTAGTGAATCCCCTTAAATTTTATTGTTGACCACAATTTTATTCTTGGGCATTGTTTTGGTATGTTACACAAAAATTCTTGTATTAATGAACATCATATCATTGTTAGACATAGAATTAATGAGAGACAACAAAATTGGTATGAAAACGATTTACATTATTCATTGACAACGGTTTTATTCTCATTTGTGGTTGTGATTCTAACAGTAATATTTTGAAAACAAACTTAATATATTTAGGTCAGTAATTGTGTTACTATACTGGATAGCGTTACTATGTTGGATAGAGTTACTAAGATCTGTGTTTTTGATAGCGTTTTATACATTTAATAATTATTAATAGCTTTTATATTCAGGTGTGGCAGAGATATAGCTAGCGATTTAACATTGTTGGTAGTAAAAACCGTTGGCAACGATCTTGTTGGTTATATGGTTTATGGCGATTTTATTTACACTGTTAATTTTACTACTCATTCTTAAAGTATAGAATTAAACCCTTGATAAACTGCATCAAAGATAGCCTCCCTGTCATTGAACGATCCAGTTAATTCCCACCTTAATGTATTATTGTTATGATGGGTTGCAATTTCATCCACCGATAATAAAACTATTTTAACCCTGCATGATCTTCAGTTTTTCGAAGGTGTTTGTAGTTGAAACCTTTATATAATTTAAACCTTATACTATTATCACCTTCAATATCAACACATTGGTTCCCTGGAATGAATAGTTATTCATAGGCGATTTTTTTTATACAGCTGGGGTTTTAGTTTGGTTTGGAACTGCATAGGATTAGTGTTATGCTTACAACATTGTAGAGATATAGTGATCCTTAACTACCACAATCAGACGATTCTTATGAATAGTAATTCTAGATTTAATTGAAGGGAACGAGAATTCGATTTTTGAAGGTAGCACTATTATGTCCATACAGTAGCAATTTGAGGATATCCTCTTACCTTCTGTGCTGGAAATTTATTCGTTAATTTCTGCTAAAGTCATATCTGTAGTAGTCAATAAATTTATTATTTTGTTTCCATGCACATAAATTCTAAATCCTTATTTGCAGCCACCAATAATGTTGAATCCGTCCCTTGCATTAAGTGTTATGTTGGCACACTAAATTGGAATTCTTCATGTGCAATTACTCTTCCGTTGTCACTTATAAATGCTATTTATTCACCAGCGACATTGGGCTTGCAACATTTTAGAACCTGCACCATTTTACGCACATCTTTCATCCTTCCATGGTCAAATTTTTGGTCTTCTTCGGGAAAATTGAATGTCAACCCCTATCTTATTGCGTCTATTTCTAAGATTCACTAATTATCTCTTATTCTGGTTCGGCCTTAGTTTTATAAACCCGATTGTTTGGTTTGTTTGAAACAAGGATGCATAACTCCTTCCAACGTTGTGAGGATGCAACTGACCATTTTTATCTCTACTTTCTTATCGACATCTGAAGTGCATTTTACACAGTATATGAATTTTTAAAGATATATATTTTCCACATATATATATGGAGTCCGACTTCAAGATATAATTACTTTTCCCGTTCCTCTTTTTCACGTCTCTAATGATGGCCTCCTTTGAGGACTAAGCTTAGATTTTATCTTTTGGACGTAGGATTGACGGTTAGTTTTTGACTGTTTGTGCAAATAGATGGTTTGTCTTGAATGAAAGTCACGGATTTTAGATTCTTGCGCATTGGAATTTAGGTGATGATGATGCTTTTGAGTTTATCTTCTAGCGCTTATGGAATTTTCCTGATGGTTAGATATTAGCTTGTGCGCAATTAATTAATGAATGCTACTAGAGGATTTTTGGATTTCTTGCACCTTGAACTAAGTTGAGGCATAATCAGGTTACGCCTTAATGCATTAATTATCTAGCACGCTTTTCACCATGTTAATTTTGAGCTCTCGAGAAGGATTAGTTGCGCACAATGATTCAACGTGTGACTTATGTATATCTAGAATTGATCATGTGCTTACCTTGATCATGATGTTGATTGTTGTAATTGATGATGGAATATTAATATCTTTCTCATGCACCAGAATTCTTGATGTATAACTTATGGGTTGATTGATTAGAATGATTGCGCACAATTCTTCATTGCGATGCATGTCTAGTTGAGTATTTAAACTTCTTGTGCACACTAAGTTTTTATTGTAGTGTTGATGTTTTTAGATTTGGTATTTTACGCAAAATGTAAGTCTATTCTAACAAGTGATCGCACTTGGATCGGGATTCGTGCCATGAATAATTGTTGAGGATTTGTGTCTTGAACGTAGGGGAGGGGTCTTTGATGTATCACGTGAATGATTACGCGGGTTCCACGTGTAGATTGATGTTTCTATTTATTACACATCAAAAAATAAATGTGTGACCTGTTGTATGTCACTTATTGTCGTAACTTTGGGGCTGTTACACACGCAATAAGGAAAAATCATTATTTCTTAGAATCCCTTAGTCTCTCCCAAGGTTGATTGAGTGGAGTGTTGAATCCAAGGGTCATACAACTTTCAAAACCATTCAAAGACGAGTGGCACCCTTGGAGAATGAAGGTGCATCTTGAAGGGCACATCGTGTAATTAAAATGTGCGTCAATATATCTAGATGGCCTATAAAATTAATAAAATTCTTAAACCTTGATAGGACACAATATTAATTAATCAATAAATTATAAACTTAGAATCCTAACCAAAGTCCAAGCCTAAATATAGACTATGTCTAAGTCTAAATTTAAATAAAGGACTAAATAAAATATGAAATAAGTTAGAAGATTTGAGATAAAATCAAACTCTAGGAAAAGAGAGAATAAAAATTTAAAGGTTGGGAAAATTGCACATGTGTACATGAAAATAATAAAAGGGATTTTTAAAATAGAAAGAAATAAAACATGAGAGAATAGGTGTAAACATAGAATAGCATATTGAGTCAAACTACCACTAAGTCTAACTAAAAGAAGACTCATAATCCAACTCTAACTAAGATCTAGTTAGGGGACACTCATTAACTGAGAATTTAGAGAACAAAGGGACAACTAAGAGAGAAAATAGGAACACATTGGGGAATGTGAGGGAAAATAGCTTTTTAAATAAAATAAAAAGGGTAAATACATGTGAAACTTGGGAGAGTGTGACACATGTGTTGATTGAATAATCATTTAATTTAATTATTAAAAATGAATTAGTTGTGCATGTGGACAAGTGCCATTGAGAATTATTTTATAAAATAAATGGTGTAGAAGGGAAAAAATCTCACTTTTCTTAGTAATGTTATGCTGCCAAAATTTTGTTGGACTGTGTTTTACTTGTGAGAGTTGGGAATCCAAGCTTGTGAAAAGAGTGGAAGCTCTTACTTGTGAAGAAATATTGGGGAATATTTCCTTTTGGTTTCTTGTGTGTGACTCCTTTGCGGCTCAGGGGGTTAAGGGGGAAGAAGAGTACCCCTAGCATTGGATGGCAGGTATCAGTGACGTTCTGAGATTAGCAAGTAGGAGTAAAGAAGAAGCACAAGCCCATGTTGAAGGACATCCTCAATTCTCCATCTTCATTTGTTCTGGTATTTTATTTTATGAAATTTTAAATTGTAATAAGAGTAAATTTTTAATATATATATATATATATATATATATATATATATATATATATATATATATAATTCTCTACAAAACCGTTTTGTAACTCTGAAAACTAGAATTTGTTTATCGCTACAAAATTAATTTACAAACCCTGAATTTGGAAGTTTGAATGGTCACTGCCAAGTTAATTTAAAATTCCGAAATATAGAATTTCATATGGTTGCTGCAAAATTAATTCATAAACCCATAATTTATAATTTTGAATGGTCACTGCCAAATTAATTTTCAAATTCAGAATTTATAATTTCGTATGGTCGTTGCAAAATTAATTTACAAAACTGGAATTTATAATTTCGAATGGTCACTGCAAAATTAATTTACAAACCCAGAATTTAGAATTTCGAATGGTCACTTCCAAATTAATTTACAAATCCGGAATTTAGAATTTTGTATGGTCGCTGTAAAATTTATTTGCAATTCTGGAAACTAGAATTTTGTAGGGTCTCTACAGAATTATTATGCAAACCTGGAAACTAGAACTTTGTATGGTAGCTACAAAATTGTTATGTAAAGATGGAAATTTAACTTAGGATTTATGAATTGTTGTTGATATTAAAAATTTAATGATAGATTTGATATAAGTTAGAATGTAAACTGTTGAATTTTATTTTAAAATATCCTTGAGTATAGATTGCATGATGAACAATAATATTATCCTATAGAAATGTAATGTATGTGGATGGATCGTTTGCCAAGATATCCCTTCCAATTCAAGTATTTTTCGATTTTATTTTGTAGATTGATGTGAGAAATTGTGACCAGCTCGTAAAGAACCATTGAACCTAGTATCTAATTTCGTTCCATTCTTTATTGAGTGGAGTGGTACCTCCAACGAAACTGGGTATAGTAGATGCGATAATTGAGTACCAAGTTAACTTATGTCATGATTTTGGATAGAATACCTTTAAGTTAGTGTGAACAAATATAGAGAATATTTAATAACAATTTTTAATGAATACTAATGAAATTCAAAAAATAAGAAAGATTTTCCAAGAATGACTGGGATTTATCCCAATAAAATAAAACTTAACAATAGTTACAATAAAATGGTTTAGCACCTCTTATGCACCATTCTACTTCCATTGGATTGATTTCAATTAACAATTTGATACAAAATTCATTTGATTTATGTATTGGCTTTAGAATGTTTATGAATTAATGTTATTGAACTATTTAGTGATAAACTATATAATGATTATAATAAGATCTTTTATATTAAGAGTGTTAAAGTATAATCATTTGGGTTAATAAGGATATTGTAAAACTTATTAAATGATAAAGGGTGATGTGCATTTAGGAAGAATGGTTGAAGAGTTGAAAGTTGAAACAACAAATTTAACTTAGAAATACCATACTATTATAGTAATAGAGATAATATTATATATTTTACCCAAGAGGAATTTAAATTATAACTTTAAGGATACAATATAGAGGGGGGATTAAAAGTTAGTAAGTAAATGGGTTGTGAAATGTCTTGAAACATTAGAATTAGGTTGGTTCTTTAACAATAATTTTTTACTACCTTTGTAAGTGTTAAACAACAATTGTGCAATTTATATAAGATAATTATGCCTTGGATATAAGATAAAAGTTTAATTGCGCAATCCATGATCGTGATTGATGTGATAATGTTCAATATGCAATTTGCGTGATTGTTATATACTTCAGAACATGAATCACCTATTAAAACTATAGAATTGTTGTTGACAATTATGGTTAGAGGTCTGAATTTAATATGAATTGTAAGTCTAAAATTGAAGAGAAATTGATTATTTCCGATGAGGTTATTCTATATATTGTTATGTTAAATTTAGTACTAAACTAAATGATATTGTTATCCACAATGGACTGTTAATTGTTGAGCTTAAAAAGTGGATTATAACACTGACATGTATATGGTAATAGTGATGATTTTGTAATGGAATGAAACCAGACAATTGAGTAGTTTCTTATGATGTGAAATTTGAATGATGATTGACAAATTATGTACTAGTATAATGAGTTATTGAATGAATTTAATTGCATTATGATTAAGTACCTTACCGCCAAATTTAGTCCTGAGTCTAGGTTAGAGTTGGTTATGGGAGTAGATATCTTCATGTTCCTCGGAACAGTCACCAGTCCTGAGACCTTAGATGGTCAAAATCAATCTGATGAATCCTGGACTTGAGCATTGATTATGTGTCTTGAAGGTCCCAACCTTGCAGGGTAGGTTGGATGGGTAGACATATTTTGTTATCTTTAAGTGATATGGTTGATCTTTGAATAAAAATGATGTTGTATCTGAATCTTGTTGGTAGTGATATAGATGAGAATATAATGTGTAAATATTGATGTGTGTTATTTTTGCATAACACTTGACCTAACTGATGTTTCAAAAAAACAATTGGTTTACCACTATTGTACTCACTTACATTTATGTCTTAACGGAGGGGTTGTTACAAAATATAGAGTATGTTAAAATTATCATTATGCATACTTGACTCTTCACAATATGTTTGGTTGTGCTAAATAGTTGCATGCATAAATATTGCACATATGTTTGACTCTATTATGTGAATGAAATATGGTGATAACATTATAGATACAATGAACAAGATTTCATTGCAAGTTAAAATGTTGGCATCTTAAATAGATTGAATTATTGGTGTGTGATAATTTTGTGACCATTTCATGTGTTGTTGTGAATATAGCATGAATACACATGCTTTTTTGGCTAAATGAAAGCTCTATTGAGAGGACATATTGTAGGTAGAATTGTCATGGATATGGCCATGAGAGGAAGTCTGTGATAATGAAGACTACCTACTATAGCATGCAAAGGCCAAGTGTTATGATAATAATCACATAACTATTGAATTCGATATATTGGTAAAATTATCTCATTGTAGATTTATGTCTATGATACACGTGAGATGATGGATTGAGATTCCATTACAAGTTGAGATCCCATTAAGGATTGGTTGGTCAATCTTTGAGGAAGAAATGAAATAGGTAATTATCATGTATATATTGAAGTGATTAATGGGTGGGTCATATATTTAAATCACGTAAAGTAAGGGGCATCAGAAATACCACTACGGATAGTCAAGTTATCTTCTTTGAAATTTTCCTTGAGATATTGATTGTTTTTAGGTTTCCAATGGGATGCCTTGTCAATGAAACTTTGAAAGTCCATTCTCTTCTTACATGTAAAATACTTGGTAAATGATGGATCACATGAGGTATTTCTTAGCAAAGAATGGGATGCCAAAGTGTGGAAAGTGAGTGAATACAAGGAAAAGGTGATTTGGATGAATCTATTGTATGAGATTCATGATGTATTTTGGCTAGAATCAAGAGTCAATATATTTTGGGTGCGTCATAGGAGACAACATGATGAATCTCTCTTGTGGAATCCATGTGAATCAAGATGATATTTATAGAGATAAATATTAACAAATTTATTGACTTAATGAGAAATGTGACCTCAAAACGAGAACTCTAGCTCTTAAAACCCATATTTTTGCATAAAAGACATGAAAATCAACCCCCAAATCAAAAGGTGGTGCTACCAATAGCACCATTTTTTCTAACCTGGGTTAAAATTACAACATTGTTCAATCATGACCTTCAAAACTCACATAGTTTCTCATAAAAACCTTTAAATCAACACCTAAATCAAAAAGTGACGTTACCTAAAGCAAAATAGTTTTTTCTAAACGTTAAAATTATAGCTCATTTGAAATCTTATTCTTAACTATTGATACCATTAAAACCAAAACATCAAAATCAACCATCAAATTGAAAAGTACTACTACCAATAGCACCCATGCTAAAATTGGGGTATTAAAATGGTAATTTTTTTAAAGTGGTATAAAAAATCATCACTAGTATAAACAAAATCATAAAATAAACCCTTAATCATTTACTTTTTAAATCTTAGTTTATCACTCCAAGCACAAGATGATGATGATGATGATTAACGTCCACTAAGACCAAATTGGTATATTGGACCTTAAGACGGTAAGTGATTACTTGTGATTCTTTAGAATTTTGTTTCTATGCTAAAAAAGCATTAAGAGAAGCTTTCCAAGATCACCATACTTTTGTTGAGTTAAAAGGTTAGGAAGGTTGGTAGTGTGACAAATATTTTGAAAATGAGATCTAATATGGGTATAGGTTGGACAATCTAAGAGAAAGTGATTTTCATCTTCAACCTTCTTAGTGTCACAAAGGTGACACGCTCTTTCATCCCATGGTGTTTTAGGAATTGACCAACACCCAGTTTCACTATGGAGCTCATGAGAAATTGTTCTTATATTAGCAATGCTTATTTTTTTCTTTACACTTGTCAAAACAAATATGTAATTTTGATCTTCTAGATTAGGGTTGATTACATCCTTATAATACCTTAATTTTCTTTTTTCCTCTAACTCTTTATCAAACCACATTTTCTCCTTAAATTTTGATTTGACTTTTTTTTTAATAGTATCTTTATTCTACAAAATGGCGTCTTCCATGATTCCCCAATAGTTTAGCCAAGACCAAACATCTTTATGTCATCCGCACTTGAGTCGATGGTGGTTATGACTCGATTTTGAAGCAATTTTAGGAATCCTCTTGTCTTCCATGTTGTTTAACTTGTTCCTATACAATAGGTATCTAGTCATAGCCATGCTCTCAATGGGGGAGAGGTTTGTTTCTAAGAGGAGGATGGGATAGGGAGTATTTCCTTTAATTTTGAGATTATAGGTTATAAAATTCTTTTGTATTTTCTCTATCTTTCTCCAGGATTCATGAGAGATACTATAGCCCCAGAATTCAAATCCATAAAGAATAAAATGTATAACAAGAGTCTCAAGAGGAGTTTCTTCTTATCCCAACTCCAAATATCTGTTGATTTACAATTGTTTTCAAGCCCATAATAAACTTTCCATCCCCCAATAATCCTTTTCTCAATGCTATAATTCCAATTGAGCTTGTGGTGAATATCAATTCCAAGATATTTGT
>JZKD02S1742057.1:20812-50448 GCA_000966675.3 Picea glauca | reverse complement strand
GACTGTTGCAGTCTTCCCTCATGGCATCGTGGGTCCTCTCGAACTAGGTAATCGTTAACCTACAATTCGAGCCATGGCAGGAGTGCTAGTAGGCTGTGGCAGGGCTGCTATCCACACCTCTCCATCAACATCTCTAGTATTCGTGCATGACCCCTTTACTCCATATCTGAGTCTGGTCGGCAAGATATCGTCAGCCTGCATCATCAACAAATCATGTCAGAACATATCCATATCATATTATCCAGTCAGATGCACTAATATCACGGTAAAACAATCAAACTCCCATAGCACACTCCCTAACTCGATCCGAAGTCCAAGGGGTTCCATCAATGCCTAAGCATCCTCAAGGTCCCAAAACCCTACACACTCAGTAAAACCGAGTCAATAGCACCTGTCTATGTCAAGGTAGTAAAACAACATGTCATCAACCCATAATGCATCATAATCAAAATCAAAAGTTTTAATAGATTAAAAATCTGGATCACTTGCGAGCAAGTGTCCTCAAAGAATAAGTTTGCTCAATGCGCCAGAGCGGGATGTTACACTTATTTATTTCAATCTTATTTTAAATTCAAATGAGGAATATACAATTTCTTGAGTTCAAGGATTTCCTCATCAATTATTTAATTCTTAAATTTATTAGATTTAGCACATTAATACTATATTTTAAATCTCCGAAGGAAATTTTTGTAATTTAACTTTTACCTTAAATCTCACCCAAATAGGATTGGGTCTAAATGATGAAGGGGACAATTGTAGTTCTAATCTCTTAGAGTCGACATATATATCTTTCGTAAGATCTATATTCAAACTTATAAAGGAGAAACTTATCCCGCTGAAAAAAAATCGTGCCCCATATTCGATGTATGTCTACCAGTTTCTACGTAACGTTTGACTCCAGCACAGAGGCCTCAAAACAAACACAACTCACTATAATGACCCGATCTTAAGTATCTTACATATGGAGGAGGAGGTTCAAATATTAAATGTAATAGGGTGTTAACATAAGTGCATCAATGGAGTAATGTTTCCCTTTGATGTTTGAATGTCATAGTTAAATACTTAAAGACAGAATTGGGGTAGTTAACAGAATCTAGAAATTTTGTTTCTGCAGGATATATTAAAAGTTAGATTTCACACAAAATTTTCAACCATGGGGAAATTATATTGTGAGAAATAATTCAAACTATACTATGTAGTGACAGTTTTTTTTTTTTTTTTTCAATCCAAAATCATGGAATGCAATGGAATAAAGTACGCGTATAAAGACTAGTCTTTGATAATGAAGATAGGAAGTAACTTCGGCTAATATTGGATTATGGGTAATGTCGGTGTATCACTTAATCCACCTTCTAACATGATTCACATCGAGGTTTTCTTAATTTCATTTACATCCATGATGGATGAGATATTTTAGTGTCTGATTATTTCTCTATTCCATAATTATTAATGATTACCAGTGGTTAAATAGATATTTGTTTTTAATTTACTGCATGCTAGAAGGAACAGTCAATTAATACGTGACATACGTTTATTCTAAATTAAGTCAAGTTACAATTAGTGAAAACACCAGGTAAGATGCACACATGGAATATGTGCTCCACACGTTGGTTGTGAATAAACCAAGGTAATTACAATTTGTCTAACTATTGCAAAGGAAAGCTTCAATTTAACCAACCACCAACAGGGTATACTGCCAGGCGCACTTGGTATAAGATTGCACAGAGTCAAGTAAGCTCTATTCCAATCATAGCTTACAATATTGTTCAACTTTCAAGAAATGAGGTGCCTACGAAGAAGCATAATTAAGTTTAGTTCCAAAATCATGGAAAGATCATAATGTAGATTGGAAGGGTAATATACTTTCCAAATTAGTGAAAAGGGGATTCAAAAATCATTACGAGTGTGTTGGATTGGTTATAAATAAAAAAATTTGAGATCATTTTAACCAAAGGTCAAGATATGAGTTCCCTGCATATACATGAGAAAGAATTTTTTTTTTTTGATTTACAACCAAAATGAGCGTGGTGGATCGATCTTAATGCCTTAAGGTTAAATTCAAGCATAAATCTGGAATATTATGTAATCACAGATGGAATCCTGAGTGAGGATTTCTCTCCTGCAATTGCATCTCATTCTCTCCCTATTCAAGTATTGAGAACTAAATAGAAAATGAACTATAATCTAGGGTGAGAAATTGAATCGATTCTCTTGGAAGGTTAAAAGAATATTTCATCAATGTAAGAAGAGGAGGACAAAGGTCAAAAGTCTCGAGAGAGTATGAACAAGAGAAGTCAAAGTTTTGATTATGATGTATTGTATAATTTTACATTTCATACTCAGAGAAAAATATAATGAACAATTCTCTTGGTTGATCTATGATGACTCTGCGGTCAAGTAAAGGAGTAGAAGACTATTCACAATTATCTAGTCACCCAATATTCAAATATATAATTAACATATTAAATAAGAAACATTGCAGAAAAAATATCAACATCACAGTTGATAATAATTAACAATAATTTTGAAGAAGCATGTGCTCAATTGACATAAATTTAATGAATGTTAAAATTCGAAAATCACATAGATTCTAATAGAAGGTCAATTAAAAAACTATTGAGGTCAAAATTGCAACAATTATTACATACATGTACATATATAATAACTTCTCTATATACATAACTATATTTTTACATCTTACTAAATAACAAAAAAAATACCTTAACCAGTAATGTGCCAATATAAGGTTGATCTTAATTGGTAACTTGCGCTAATCCTTCTCGCTTCCACTTTCCAATAAAAAAAATTCATCGGTACCTCCCAGCCAATGCTAGTGGTACTCTTCTTCCCCCTTACCCCCCTGAGCCGTAAAGGGGCCACACACAAGAAACCAGAAGACAATAGCTCCCAATATTTCCTCGCAAGGAAGAGCTTCCACTATTTTCACAATCTTGGAATCCCAACTCTCACAAGTAAAAAAAGTCCAACAAAATTTTGGCATCATAACAATACTAAGAAAAAGTGAGCTCCTTTTCACCTCTCCTCCATTTCTTTTATAGAATTATTTTCAATGACACTTGTTCCCATTCACAATTAATTCATTTTTAATAATTAAATTAAATGATTATTCACCCAACACATGTGTCACACTCTCCCAAGGTTGCACATGTAATTCCTCTTTTATTTTATTTAAAAGCCAATTTCCCTCACATTCCCCAATATGTTCGTATTTTTTCTCTAAAATGTCTCTTAGTTCCCCAAATTCCCATTTAATGGTTGTCCTCTAACTAGATAATAGTTTGAGTTGGTTTAGGAGTCTTCTTTTAGTTAGACTTAGTGGTATATTGACTCAAGATACCATTCTATGTGTACACCTATTCTCTCATGTTTTAATTTCTTTTCATTTAAAAAAATCCATTTTATTATTTTCATGCACACATGTGCATTTACTCAACCTTAAATTACTTTCCCCTCTTTTCCTAAAGTTTATTAATTCCCAAATCCCTTAGTCTTATTTAAATTTAGACTTAGAATTAGTCTTAGACTTAGGATTAGACTCTTGTTAGGATTGTAAGTTTATAATTTATTGACTAATTAATATTTTATTCTAGTAGGGTCTAAGCATTTCATTATTTTCTAGGCTACCTAGATTTATTGACTCACATTTAATTACGCAACATGCCCTTCAAGACACACCTCCATGCTCCAAGGGTGCCACTCGCCTTTGATTGGTTTTGGAGCTTTGTTTGACCCTTGGAGTCAACAGTCCATTTGGTCGACCTTGTGAGAGACTAATAAGGGCTTCTAAGGAATAAGGATTCTGCCTTATTGTGTGCCCCTTAGAATTCTTCCTGAGCGACTGTCTCAATCTACCCTCACGACACTGTGGACCTCTCAAACTAGATAATTATTAACCTATATTTCATGTCACGGTGGGAGTGCTAGTAGGCTATGACAAGAGCATTTCCACACCTCTCCCTCAAATGTTTGGTATTTGTGCATGACCCCTTTACTCCTCATGTAATACCAAAAAATGTAAATTTAAATGCAAATGTTCTTAAGTTGGTGAGCTTTTTGATATCATTTTACATGCACCTTCCATGGTATAGTGCGCACATGTATTGTGCACTAAAGTGATGAAGCGTGCACATTCCAATATACCGCAAGCAACAAACTTAAGTGTGTGCGATTTTGAGGCCAGGAAGTCTATGTGTATGTGTTGTTATTTATAGGCCGGTGAGCCTATTATTATAAGCTAGGAGGCTTATGTGTTGAATTAGGCCAGAGAGTGTAGATGCTAAAGGCCAGTGAGCCTATTTTTGTATGTCTTATCATTAATATAATACATCGATGCATGTAGGCCGACCATGATAAAAGAGTATGGGGGACTAAACTCCACTAGTTAGGGAAGGGGGGGGGATAAAAGTTAAGGATAAGGGGCTAATCTAGGGAGCTTAAGCCAAAAATGAATATTATATTAATATTCCTTAAAGTATGAAGTATGGATAATTATTTTATCCTAAGTTATAAGGATGGGGACAAGTGGGCCAAAGTATCTCTCAACATGACATGTGTCAAGTTGGGAACATGCATACATATAGTTTGGACTTAGGTCATTTCCAAAGGATTCCATCATCATTCACTCACTCATGTAGTTGTCCTCTGTTCCTTCCTGTAGTTGTATCTGTACCCATACATGTACCCGTATCTCTACCCGTACATGTACCTGTACATGGTTAGCTTAGGAGCTGGATTGAAGAGGCGGGTTGTCACGCCTGTGAGAAATTCTCTCGAGGTGAGAGAATTATTGGAAATTGAATTCCTGAAGGTGCCAAACCGCAACTATAGGGATCTGAGACTTCCTGTCTGTCCTATTGTTGAAGCCCTGAAAGGAAGTGGGGTAGCCGAAGGACTGTTGAGAAGAGAAGGGGCACACTACCTGGCGTGGGACAGGCATGCGGGTAATCAAGGACTGTAGGCTGTTAGTTTGAGTTGGAACCTATGACAAAGTCTTTCCTATTGTCCGAGATACACCAACCTGGTTAGGAATCCCTTTACCCAGGTGGAGTTCAGTCCCAGCTCGGGGGTGACCTACTGTTGAGAGTGATGAGTAGTGTGGTCTAAGGCTAGGAGGTTCGTGGAAGTTCTGGAAGTTCTGGATATTCTTACCAAGATAAGTTTCAATTGTGTGTTAAATTACATGTTGCATTATTATTTATGCATTTATTTTTATGGGTTCTTCATGTATGTGTTGCATGTGTACTTTTATTATTGTTTTGTATGAGTCTGTGCATTTGTTGGATGTATTTTTCTGTTTTAAGTTATATATATAAAGTTTCACAAGATTTTCTGTGTGTATATGTTTTAATTTGTATACAGTTCGAAACTTTTTATGTGGCATAGCCCAATTGGATGTTGGGGATGTTCCAATATGGTATCATAGCTCCAATTTTCAACATTGAGCCTGAATGGGCTGATAAATTTGAGTTGAAGTGAAATTTCATAGAGAATTGATTTTGAAGTGACCAAATTTCAAGTTACAGAGCGTCCAAGGTAAAAATTAGAAGCAATTGCATGGAATTGGGAAAAAAACCCAATTTCTGTTGTTAAATTCATGGGAAAATTGAGAAATTTGGCCAAGTAGTGAGATATTATTAATTTAATATATGTTCTAGCAAATTCAGACATGGAATTAGTCGAATTAGAAGTTACATGGATGCCATGACAGATGGAGCGATATTAGTTGATTAAAATTATGAATTCATGAGTTGAGTTTGGGAAAAATTTGTTCCATGAATGTCAACCAACAACTTTTTGTTTTTGTAGAGGTTGAATTGGTGTTATCGGGGTGAAATTAAACAAATTTCATAGTTGCAGAATGTCTATGGTAAAAATTGGGATTTTTTTTGGCAAAAGCCTCAATTTCTGCAGCGGAATTCATAAGGAATTGATGCACATAAAAATGAATGTGTGCCAGTGTGCGCACTAAAAATGCATGATGTGTAGTGAAAATATTGTGATGTGTGTAAAATAAGGGTGTGTGGCTACGCACGCTAAAATTTGGCGCTGTGCAGTGCAAAGTGGTAATGCATGGAAAATATTGGTGTGTGGGTGTGCACACTAAATTTAGCATTGCATGGTGTGGATTGAGAGGGTCATGCATAATACTGGTGCACGTGGTGTGCACACACATAATAATGGTGCACGTGGTGTGCGCAGTATTAACAGAGCATAGAGGTTTTTTTTTTTGCACGGGCAATGTGCGTATATGTTGTCACGCGACAATTTAATTAATGGTGTGCGCAGAGTACTGGTGCGCGGTGGGGGCGTAATGAAATTTGGGATGGTGCATAACGTAGAGTGAAATGCGCACAGAATAATAGAGAATGACACAAAAATTGCGTGCAACAGGTATTAGTGCATGAACCAAAATTGTGCGTGTTAGATATTGGCGCGCAACACAAAAGTAGTGCGCACCAGATATTGACGCGACAAAGAAGTGATCCACATTGGTTATAGGTCCATGAAGCATGCACTACCTTATGGTGTTGCTGCACATGCTAAATATGGGTGTACATGTTCAAATTTGTGCGTGCGAAGTCGTTTGGATGGTGTACAACAATAGAAAACCAGTGAATTTCTGTGACATTTTATACTATTTGAAGGTCATCTTTTTGCAACACGTTTTCTAGGTCTGAAACAACGTTTTTAGCTACTCAAAAACACTAAGAACAGAGTGTACCAAGGTACACTATGTCTCTATATTTCCAATGAAATATCCTGGAGAGATATTTCTAATGGTGTAAATCGTTCATCAAACATAGCTTTTATGAGGAAGTTACAGGACAAATAGTAAAGGGTAAATTTTAAGACCCAACTAACTTCGAAGGGCCATAACGTTCTTCTCTGGAATCCAATTGAGGCACAAGAGAAATCTATAGAAAGGTATTGAACCATAGAAAATATTCCTAGAGATGAATTAAAATTCTGGGCATGTTAAAAATGTTTAATATGGCAAAGAAGGTACCTGTAGCATTCCAGACCAAAAACACTAATTGGCCTAGAACTTCAGCAAGTTGTAACTAGCAGCCCAAAACCTAGAAAGAGGTGAAACTTGGAAAAAATGTCCAAAATATGTATAAGAAGAAACTCAATTGAGATCCTACTCAAACTCCAATGGAGTAGGTGCAAAAATACATAATTACAATGCATAATTGCACCAAGTTGAAGAGTGAACAGAAAAATTAATGGACAATTTTCAAATAACCATAACTTTCTGATCAAGACTCAGAATTGAGCATGGAAGCAGGTCTTGGAAACGTATTGGACGATAGAATATTATTATTCACCCAGAAAATTGATCTAGGAATTCAATTTTTAGGAAATAAGAAGAAATAATTATGATGCATTATTGAACCGGAATGGTTCATATTTTCATGAAATTGTTGAAACAGTTAGCCGGACAAAGTTCTATTGGTTGCTCATTTGCAGAGTTAACAACAACTAGACTAGATTAGGATCAACACAGAGTGTAGAGGAATGGAATATGCACATGGGGCTTACATCCAGGAATATGAGATCAGAGGGATGGATGTCCATATGGGCATTGAAGGAACAAAATCCAATGGACATGGAAAAGGAAGGGATGGAAACATGAATATGGTAGAGACCATTAAAAATTTTCAGAAAGATGTCAAAATCCATAAAAATGATAATGAAAGGCTTATGAGATCCAAGGAGCATCAGGAGGACTTCAACATGAAGTTAATGTAGAGATTGAACATAATAGAAAATAAATTGGATAAGGAGAGTGGCCCAAGCAAATCAGGGAGTCGCAGGTCTCCTGATGAGAAAAGAAGAACAAGAAGTGTTAGCAGACATCACCATCATTCCCCGAGGCATTCCATCAAGATATCGCATAGAGTATCAAGTACATCCCTTACCAGGAAGAATAATAGGTCTGGGGTGGATGAGCTACTAGGGTAAATGAACAAAATCAAACCTCCTACATTTGATGGTGAGCATAGGAAGGATGAAGATGCAGAGACATGGTTGTTGGGCATGAGAAAGTATTTTTAATTTCATAATTATTCTTCTCATGTAGAAGGAATAATTTACATCTATCAACTCAAGGGAAAGGCATCCATGTTGTTGGATCAGCTTGTGTAGTTGCAACACATTAAAGAAAAAAATATTACTTGGAAGGAATTCAAGAAGTATTTTGAAAAGAAATATTTAACTAAGAGATACTATGACAAAAAAAATGAAAGAGTTATTTGAACTCAGACTTGGGAGTATGACCATAGATGAATATGAAAGAAGGTTTTTAGAACAGCTAAAGTATGTTTCTTTCATCAAGGATGAGACAATTAAGATTGATAGGTATTTGAGTGTATTTCCATCATTCATCAGTGACAAAATACAATATGGTGATCCCAAAACATTGGGGGAGACCATAAGATGAGATAAATGCCTATATTATCAACAAAAATCAAGGCAACTTTCCAAACAGCTTGGAAAGACAAAGAAATTCAAGATGGATCAGAGAAAGAAGGAGACTAAGCCACAATTCTTCAGAAATAATCCTCAAAGGCAACCAACTTCCATAGAACCCCAAATTATGGAGACATGGGGTCAAAGGCCAAGGAAACCACCTATTCAATGTTGGGGTTGTAAAGGAGATAATATGCATATATATTGTCGTCACATAGGTAAAAAAGTGAGGACTGTTCACAATGTACAACATGCTAAAACAATGGAGGACATGGGAAGAAATGTACCAAGGATCTATGTAGCCCTGATCAACAACCAAACCATTTTTATTTTAATTGATTCAGGAGATATTCATAGTTATATAGATCCTAAGATGATGTAAATGTTTCATTTTCCAAGAAGAAAGCATGGAAAACATTGGTTAGTGCAGCTGGCTACCGGAGCCAAAATAAAAGTTAATGAGATGGTTAAGTCATGTCTTATGGACATGAATGGACTGAACACCAAGGAATATTTGAACATCTTTCCTTTAGGTTCCTATGAATGTCTAATTGGGATGGATTGGTTGGACCAGCGTCATACTATCCTAGACTGGAATAACAAGGCAATTACTTGATTGGATGAGGAAGGGAACCTAAGGACAATGCATGGAATTCCTAGGGCAGTAACCATCAAAGAAATTTCATCATTGCAGCTGAAGAAATGTTACAGAAAAGGGTGTCAAATATTTGTATCTCATATGGAAGAAACACCTAAAGATAGGGTCTCAAATATTGAAGATTATGCAATACTAAAATAGTTTGAAGATGTGTTTAAGGAAATACAAGGATTACCCCCTAAAAGAGACATTGATTTCTCCATAAATCTGATTCTTGGAGAAGCACCAGTATCCAAGACCCCTTACAGGATGAGTACACCAGAATTGAAGGAGTTGCAAATGCAACTTGAAGAGCTCCTGAAGAAGGGGTATATACGCCCAAGTGTGTCACCTTGGGGTGCCCCAATTTTATTTGTGAAGAAAAATGATGGAACATTGAGACATTGCATTGACTTTAGGAAGTTGAACAAGGTAACTGTGAAGAATAAGTATCATTTTCCAAGGATCGATGACCTCTTTGATCAATCGAAATATGAAAAAAAATTCTCCAAGATTGATCTTAGGTCAGGTTATCATCAAGTAAGAATTAAAGAACAAGACATCAACAAGACTTCTTTCAAAACAAGGTATTGTCATTATGAGTTCACAGTGGTGCGATTTGGGTTATCAAATGCACCAATTGTCTTCATGTGTTTAATGAATGGTATTTTCAAAGAATACTTAGATAAGTTTGTCATTGTATTTTTAGATGAAATTATTATATATTCTAAATCATAGGAAGAGAATGAACATCACTTGAGGATAGTATTACAAGTATTAAGGGAGCATCAGTTGTATGACAAATTGAGCAAGTGCTCATTTTATTAGAAGAAAATTCATTATTTGGGACATATCAATTTAGTGGAAGGGATAATAGCGGATCCTAAGAAGATAAAATCCATTAGAGGATGGCCAACACCAAAGAATGTGATAGAGGTCAGATCATTCATGGGCCTTGCAGGCTACTATAGGATATTTATTGAAGGATTCTCAAATATTGCACACCCAATCACCTCCTTGCAAAAGAAGGGTGTGAAGTTTCAGTGGAAATTGGATTGTAAAAAGAGTTTCCAACACTTGAAGCAATTATTAACAAGTGCTCCAATTATAAGGATTGTAGATCCAAATGAATACTTCATTGTATGCATAGATGCATGTAAAGAAGGACTTGGTGGAGTCCTCAATCAAAATGGGTTTGTTGTATGTTATGAATCAAGGAAGTTGAAGGAGAATGAAAGGCACTATGATACTCATGATTTGGAGTTGGTAGAAATAATGCATGCCTTGAGGAAGTGGAGTCACTACCTCATGGGGAGAAGGTTTAAGCTGAGGAGAGACCATAATGGCCTAAAATATTTATTTTATCGACCAATTCTAAATGCTAGGAAAAGCAGGTGGTTAGAATTTCTCAGTGAATATGACTTTGATATAAATCATGTCAAAGGGAAAGAGAACAAAGTGGTTGATGAACTCAGTAGAAGAGTGCATGAGTTGCATGCTACAACCATTAGCATGTACCAATAATATTTGAAATACATAATTATGGAAACTACAAAATGAGATTTTCAATACAAGGAATTAGTGGCAAAAATACAACAAGGTATTTTGCAGCAGAAAATTGAAGACTATATGCTAGAAAATGATGAAAGTATCATGTACATGGGAAGGATTTATGTACCAAATTCCCAGGAATTGAAAAATCAGATATTGAGAGAAATGCATAATTTACCTTATCCTGGGCACCTAGGTTATCAGAAAACTATTGTAGTTGTCAAGAGATAATATTATTGGCCAGGAATGAAGAAAGAAGTTGATGATTTTATTGCTAAATGTTTGGAGTGGAAAATGGTAAAGGATGAGCATAGACACCCAAGTGGTTTTCTATAGTCATTGCCCATTCCTAAGTGGAAATGGGAACTTGTAACAATGGATTTCATCACCAAACTACCCAAAACAAACAAGCAGCATAATTCTATTATGGTAGTGGTGGATAAGCTTACTAAAGCTGCCCATTTTCTTCCAGTAAATCTCACTCACAAGGAAAACAACATTGATTATGTTTATATGAGATAAATTGCTCGATTACATCGTATACCCAAGACAATTGTGTCTGACAGAGATCCAAAATTTAAATAATTTTTTTGGAAAGGATTATTTAAGGGATTTGGAACAAATTTGAATTTTAGAACAACTTATCATCCATAATAAAAAGGACAAGCAGAGAGGGTGAATCAAGTGATTGAGGATATGTTGAGGATGTATGTGATGGATAAACCATCAAAATGTGAAGAATACATACACTTAGTGGAGTTTTCTTATAACAATGGGTACCAAGAATCTTTAAAGATGAGCCCATTTGAGGCACTTTATGGAAGAAGGTGCAACACACCGGTAAGTTGGGATAACCCAGTAGATAGAGTAGTGGTTGGGCCAGAATTACTTAGGGAAATGGAAGAGAAAATGTTGAAAATAAAACAGAATTTAAAGGTTGCCCAAGACAGGCAGAAAATCTATGTTGATAAGGGAAGAACTCACAGGGAATTTAAAGTGGGTGACCATGTATTCTTGAAAGTGAAGGCCAACAAAAGTTCCCTGAAGTTGGGAAATTGTTCAAAGTTGGCAACTCGCTATCGTGGGTCGTTTGAAATTCTAGAGAGCATTAGTCCTATAGCATACATGCTTGCCTTGCCTACATGAATGACCATTCATAATTTATTTCATGTATCATTGATTAAGAAATATATACATGATGATAATCATGTTATTGATTGGAATGTGATTTAGGTGTTGCAAGAAGGCACTTTCCAAGTACATCCGATATGCATTATGGACCGGAAAAGAAAACAACTTCTGAATCGATCCATAGAGATTGTAAAGGTCCAATGGACCTAGTACGGTCCCGAGGACGCAAATTGGGAGCAGGAAGATGCTATGTCGGAAAAATACCCACATATTTTTTAGGATTTTTGAAATTTTGGTTGTATATGTGTATAAATTGCACTGAGGACAGTGTATAAATAAGGGGAGGGGAATGTAATACCCCTAGGCCGAACCCAAACTGTAAATGTAAATGAAAATGCACTTAAGCTAGTGAGTTGTTTGATATCATTTTACACACTAAAATGATGAAGTGTACACATTCCAATATACCACATGCAACAAACTTAAGTGCACATGATTTTGAGGCTAGGAATCTTGTGTGTATATGTTGTGCTTTATAGGTTGTTGAGCCAGTTACTATAATCTAGGAGGCTTATGTGTTGAATTAGGCCGGAGGGCCTATATTCTAAAGGCCAGTGAGCCTATTTTTGTATATGTCTTATGAATAATATAATACATCGATGTGTGTAGACTGACCATGATAAAACAATATGGGGGACTAAAATCCACTAGTTAGGGAAAGGGTGGGGGGATAAAAGTTAAGGATAAGGGGCTAATACAGGGAGATTAAACCAAAAAGGAATATTATATTAATATTCCTTAAAGTATGAAGTATGGATAATTATTTAATCCTAAGTTCTAAGGATGGGACAAGTGGGCCAAAGTAGTTGTCAACATGAAAAGTGTCAAGTTGGGAACATGCATACATATTGTTTGGAATTAGCTCATTTTCAGGAGGATTCCATCATCATTCACTCACTCATTCAATTGTCCTTTGTACCTTCATGTACCTATATATGTACCCATACTTGTACCTGTACCTAGTTATCTTAGGAGCTGGACTAAAGAGGCAGGTTGTCAGTTATAGGATAAATTTTATCGAGGTCATAGAATTTTTGGGAAATGAATTCCCGAAGGTGCCAAACTGTAGCTACAGGTCTTTGAGACTTCCTTTCTAGCCTGTTGTTGAAGCCTGAAAAGGAAGTGGGGCAACCGAAGGATTGTTGAGCAGAGAAGGGGCACACTTCCTGGGGAGGGACATACATGTGAGGAATCAGGGACTATAGGTTTTTAGTTTGAGTTGGCACCTATGACAGAGTCTTTCCTGTTGTCTGAGATATATCATCCTGGTTAGGAATCCCTTTACCTGGGTGGATTTTAGTCCCATCTCGGGGGTGACCCACTGCTGAGAGTGATGAGTAGTGTGGTCTAAGGCTGGGAGGTTTATGGAAGGTCTGCACGCAGTTGGGTATATTATTACTAAGTTAAGTGTTAATTATGTGTTAAATTATATGTTGCATTATTATTTTTTTCGTTTATTTTTATGGGTTTTTCCTGTGTGTGATGCATGTGTATTTTATTATTGTTCTGTATGAATATGTGCATTTGCGAAATGTATTTGTTTGTTTTAAGTTATATAGATAAAGTTCCACAATATTTTTCGTGTGTATATGTTTTAATTTGTATACAGTTCAAAATTTGTTACATGGCATAGCCCAGTTGGATGTTGGGGATGTTACACCTTATGTGAATTGGATTAGCAAGCATCGTCAAGCCTGCATCCACTGACAAAAAGAGTGTCAATAATCCATATACATAAATCATACTTTAATCAATCATATATCACATGTGCATAAAATGAAATACTCAAACAAAATTCAATCCACTCCTTGATTCAATTCGGAGTCCAAGGATGTCCATTGATGCCATCAACATCCATAACCTATCATGTGTCTTGCACACTCAAGAGAACTTGTCAATAATATCTATCAATACATATACATATGAAAGTAACATATAAATCACAATACATCATCATCATCATATATAACTCATAATTGAAACAAAGTCATAATGTTCCATAACCGGATCACTTGCACGCAAGTGTCATCAAAGAATAAGTTAATATAAGTGTGATCAATAGAAAGAGATGTTACATACAACCCCTCTTGTTTTAAACTTTGTCCTGAAGTTTGTACAGTTTATAAATGTGAGTAAATAAATGTATCTCACATAGATGTACATATCTAATCTATCAAAAAAATAAGGAAATTGTTGATGCATCTCCGATGCATCCTCCCATGTAGCCGAGTGTGGACTATAATTTTCCCACTGGACCTTGACCTGATCAACTATTCGACATCGTAGTTTTTGAGTGTGATGGTCAAGGATGTGGATTGGCTCTGCCATGAGAGCAACCTCATCTAATACCTGAAAATAACGCATGCCAATAACATGTGACAGATCACTAATATAATGTCATAAAACAGATACATGAAATACATCATGCATATGCCTCAAAGAATCTTGAAAGGCTAGTCGATAAACCACTGGTCCTTTATTTTCCACAACTTCGAAAGGTCCCACAAACCTAGGAGAGATTTTAGCACCCTTTCCAAACTTGATCGAACTCTTATGCAATTTTACCTGCAAGAAAATGCTTTCGCCAACCTCATAACTATGGTCACTGTGATGTGCACCAACATAACTATTCTTCCGATATTGTGCTTCCTTAATGATTTGTCTTATCGATTGCATCTATTCTTCCATTTCTTGGATCACTTCTGGTCCTACCAGAATCCTATCCTCTAGTCGATCCCAACTCAGAGTTGTCTGACATTGTCGTCCATAAAGAAACTCAAATGGTTCCATCTTAATCATACTCTGGTAATTGTTGTTATATGAAAACTCTACTAATGGAAAGATGTCCTCCCAACGCTTATGTTGATCCACTACATACATCTGAAGCATATCCTCTAAGATTCAGTTTGTGTTTTTTGTTTGTCCATCTATTTCATGGTGATATGTTGTGCTAAAATTCAATTGTGTTTCCAAGGCCTCTTGGAAACTAGTCCAAAACCATCCTGTAAACACTGATCTAGGATCGGATATAATCTTTCTTGGTACTTCATTTAACCTCACAATCTCACTAACAAAAACTCTATCTATGTCTGAATCCTGATACGTCATACACACTGGAGTAAAGTGTGAAATATTTGTCAGAGTGTCAACAACCACACAAATTGAATCGTGTCTCCTTGTAATCAGTGGAAATCCAACAATAAAATCTATCGAAATGACTTCCCATTTTGATTCAGGAATAACATGTGGCTATAAAAATTCCACTGGATGTCTATGCTCAACCTTCACTTGCTAACATTCTAGACATCTTTCCATGTAACTAACTATGTACGCTTTGATTCCTTTCTAGAAGAATAAAGTCTTAAGGTATGCCTTCAACTTTGTGACTCCCGGATGAGCCATGTATATTTCTCGATGAGCTTTGCATAAAATCAAACTTCTTAATTCGTCGTTAGGAGGTATGAAAATTATGTCATTATACTGCAAAAATCCATCGATATCAAATGAATAGACTTCATACTTTGGTACCATCATGGTATCTTGTCCAATATTATCCTTGACTTCTTTGTACCAGTCATCGTCTATCTGTAAAGTTAGAATATTTTCTCGAAGATTCATCTTAAGAGGTATTACTGAGAATATGCATGGTATCCAACACAACGTATCTATTACTCTGTTCACCGTTCCTTTAATGTAAGTAATATCGAAGTCGTATTCACTTAGTAATTCTAACCAATGCCTTTGTCATGCATTCAAGTGAATCAAAGTAAAAATATGTTGCAATCCATAGTGATCAGTCTTTAATTCAAATTTTAGTTCAATAAGATAATGTGTCCAAACTCTCAAGGCATAATTGATTTCTAATAAATCCAAATCATGTGTTGCATATTTCTCCTTATTCCTTCTTAATTTCCTTGAAATGTAAGCGATCACTTAATTTTCTTGCGTCAAAACTCCACCTAGACCTTCCTTGGATGAATCTGTCCATACAAACAATTCTTTGTCCATGTCAGGAACCTTCAGTATTAGTGTTGTCGTTAAAAACTCCTTAATATTTTGAAATGCTTCCACGCATTTCTCTGTCTATACAAATTTCTTATTTTTCTTCTGCAATTTCATAATTGGATTTGCTATCTTCGAAAAAAATTCGACGGGACGTCGATAATAACCTGCTAACCCCATAAATCTACGTAATTCTTGTAAGTTCTTCAGTGTTGGCCATTCCATAATAGCCTCTACTTTCGTTGGATCCATAATAATACCTTCTCCAGATATGATATGTCCCAAGTAATGAATCTTTGATTGGTAAAAGGAACATTTCGATAGCTTCCCGTACAATTTGTTTTCTCTTAGAAAATGTAGTACCAATAACAAGTCTTTGTCATGCTCTTCTTTCATCTGAGAATAAATCAACATGTCATCAATAAATACTTGAACAAACTTATCTAATTATTCATGAAACACCCTAAATGATACCTTCTCCAGATATGATATGTCCCAAGTAATGAATCTTTGATTGGTAAAAAGAACATTTCGATAGCTTCCCGTACAATTTGTTTTCTCTTAGAAAATGTAGTACCAATAACAAGTGTTTGTCATGCTCTTCTTTCATCCGAGAATAAATCAACATGTCATCAATAAATACTTGAACAAAATTGTCTAATTATTCATCAAACTCATAAATAAGCCTGGGGAATTTGTCAATCCAAATGGTAAAATGGTATCTGAATCTCATCTTAAATGCGGTATTAGGGATATCTTCTTCTTTAATCCATAACTAGTGATATCCTGATCTCAATTCGATCTTAGAAAAAATAGTTTATCCCTTCTTCTTATCAAGTAAATCATCAATCCTTGGCAATGGATATTGGTTCTTGATCATAGACTTGTTCAATTAATGGTAGTCAATACAAAGCCTCCACGATACATCCTTATTTCTAACAAAAATCACTGGCTCACCCCATGGTGGCACACTTGGACGTATAAGTCCCAATTGTAAAAATTCCTTCAATTGTATTTTCAAATCCTAAAATTCAGGCATTGACATATGATATGGAGGCCTCACAATCGGTCTTGTTCCAGGTTTCAAATACATGGTAAACTCCAGTTCTCTTTTTGGTGGAAAACCTGGTAGTTCCTCCAACAATACGTCTACAAACTCTGATACTACCTTAAAGTTTTCTAATCCTTCTGCCTCACCCCTTTCGTTAAGTTCTAGGATGGAATATAACTTGCATCCCTTGCACATTCTCTTCTGTAATTGTAGGGAAGAGATAAACCTCAAGGAAACTCCCTAGTTTCTTCCTACAATTACTCTACTCTATCCCAAATCATTCGTCAAACTTTACCATTTCATCTTGCAGTTAAGTATCACATCATGCAAATCCAAATAGTCCATGCCAATCACTATGTCATAAGATCCCAATATCATGAAATATATATTTTCCTTTGTTACAAAATCACCCAAGTTAATGATACAATCCATAACCTTTCCTCCAACTTTCTGTTTAGCTCCCGATACCATTTCTACATAACTGAACTCGTCCTTCTCGACTACCTTTACCTTAATTCTCTTAGGAGTTTCACTAGAAATGAATATCTTTATAGCTCCTGGATCTATCAAAATACTAAATTTTTTATCGGCAATCATACCTGACATCTCGAGAACGGTGGACTAGTGCTCGGCCTAGAGGTTATTCATCGCTGCATGTATCTTGTGGCCTTGCCAAAATATCCAACTGTAGTGAGTCCTGATGATTTGGCCTCTCTGGCCTTCTCAATCAGGAAATATCACTGGTAATGTGTCTCTCCACATGTCCAACATCCATTCTTCATTCTAGTGCTCTTGGTCCTAGAAGTAGAAGTTGTCGGCCTAGATGTTTGTGGTGCTGGTATGTTTTGTTGAATAGGTCTAAACTTCTATTGTTGTTGTGGAAGATGTTGTTGTTTCTATTTTGGTGCTATATAGGGAGTCCTCTATTGAGGATTTTGTCATCTCGGTGTCGAGAATATAGGTCCTCTGGGTGTATCACGGTTCCCAAAAGTCTATCTAGCCGGTGTATGATGTTGTTGCACTCCCGGTGTCGCCTGTCCAATCTATCTAGAAGGAGGCCTTCAATGAACCCCATTGTTCATCTCTTCCTCAGCTATGGGGCCCTTCTGAAATGCATCATGCAATGTCTAGGGCATCAGGATCCTCACCTTTGCACAAATGTTCAAGTTAAGGCCAAACACAAACTTGTTGACCTTTAACTTCTCTGTGTTCATATGTGGAGCATATATGAGTAGCTCCATGAACCTGGCATCATACTCCGATATTGTATGACTACCATGTTGTAAGGTCTTGAACTATTTTAGGGACCTAACCTCTCACATAGGTAGAATAATATATTTCCATGTAATAAAGGCCAATATTAATAAGGCCTAGCAATATGGAAGAATAAGTCAAATGTAAGAAGACCTAATAGAAGCTTCTACTTCTAGAAGGATCTTCCTCTAGATTGTTCTTTTGGATAAACATATTTAGTATAAATAGGAGTAGAGAGTATGAGAAGTTTTGTCTTGGATATTATTTTAATAAAGTTTTTTTGTGATGGAGGTTTCCCCCTCAAAGAGGCAAGTGAACATTGCTCTCAGTATTCAAAATGATATTTCTTGTGTTATTTTGGTATTATTGAGGTGTTGTTCTAGTTATATAATTGTTTATTTGCCATTTCTAGCTATTTATTTATGTTTTTCATACTATTTTATATTTGGAATATTACAATTGGCATCAGAGCACCTTCCTCAGCAGAAAATTATGGGTCAATTTTTTTTTCAGGGTAGAAACCCGCATTTGGGGATTCATACATGTAGGAAATACAAGTGATACTTAAGAACACATCCGGTGGCCACCCTTGTAACCCACATTGGTACCCCCTCGAGTGGTAGCGCATCAGAAAAAACATGTATATGGATCGACCTAGATATTCTGAAGCCCTCCATAGTTAAATCGATAAGTCGCGTGACTGCTATAGTGCCACCAAGAACAACACTTGGGAAGATACTCTCTAGTACCTGGTTAGTCGGGTAGTATGGCTAAGGGCACAGTCTAGCCTCCTTAGTTGGTGCCTTGCGATATTGGGCCGAGTACTACTATTGGACCCCGTAGGTATATAAGAAAGCTATAGCACAGGGAAAACCCTTGTCTATATAACCCTTGAATACCCTAACCCTTGGGATGGAAACAAAAAAATAAATAGAAAAGATCTATTGTCGTGCAACTATGTTTTCTGTATTCGGGTTGCAAAATTACTACACATTTCTTCATGTTAAGAATTTTGGAATTTCATCACTGCAATATTCTTCAGATCGGAGTATAATTCTCTAGGAGAAAAAAAAAAAATTGCATCATGTTGGCACCATTATTTGAGACCTATCCCATTGGATTCCTCTCTTCTCCTTTATCGCAGTCATACCTATCATTTTTCAGCAATTTTTTCTTCCTCGTGGACCCGACCCCATTCCAACACCCTTATTTATGATTTACCCCATTGGATTCCCCTCATCACCCTGATCGTTGTGATACACTTCACCCATAACCCATTTTCTGTGTGGTCCTACTGTTGGCATAGGGGAAGACCTAGGGTTCAATGCTTCAACAACACACCAACAAAACCCTAGCTAATGACCCTTTCAGAAACACTTGCGAAGAAGATGAAGTCTCACCCGAGGTAGAGGCAAGGGTGGTTGGAGGACTCAAATGTCTGCAACCTAGTTGGGACACAGGTCTGTGATTATAACACTTAACACAACACTTAGCAGTTAACATTCATTAGTATTTAACATTTATTCACATCGCAGATCCAAACCCTAATTACAGAGCAACGCATTATTCAACAAGATCTAACACATTCAAGAACTTAGCATGGGGATATAGATCAGATCTAACATTCATTCACATTACCAAGAACTAAGATATTATACCAGATGCATCATACATAAATATATCAACATTAAGCATAAATCACATCACTAGCATACAACCATAATTCACAAAGAAACCATAACACGGGATATACATGGTTCACCCCAGTGTGGGGCTACGTCCACCAACTCTTCATCTTATTTATTATCTTCTCTCAATCTTCTACAAGCACAGAGCCACCAAAACCTACTGTGCATAGGATAGGAGATCTGCGCGCACCTTGCCAGATCCTCCTTCCTTGAGCTAGGTTTAAGCACAAAGCCTTCTTACAATCACTTGCACTTAGCTCTGCAAGTCTCAATATACATTAAAAACAAAGCCTTTGCAATCAAATAGATAGAACTCTAGCACTTATCATCTTCTCATCCTTTCTTACATCGCCTAGCTATCTATTTATACATTAAAAAATGTGCCTAAACATGGGTAAACCCATGGGACGACATCCCATACTCGTTACATAAACCCTAATCCCAAAAAAAATTCCTAAAGAGGGGATGAGATCCTGCGATCTCCACTTCGACTTGCGCTCCACCTTCGACCAGCCTGTCGAAGTCCCAAAAGAATTCAAACATGACCAAGGATATCCAAAACTTGGTCAAGGGCCACCATGCCCCCAACACTCACCTGTGACTCGTTTCGAGTCACTCTGGTCTGGGTAAATCTACCTCAAAAGCCTCGAGCTTGGCTCGAGCTGCTTCAACCTGTTGCTGCACCAAGTCCTCCTACTCGATGAACTCTTGAATAAATGCCTCATTCACAGGTCCCTCTAAGTGTTTTTATACCAAAGTGACTACTCATTCTAGCTCTTTTCCTCGGCCTTCAATCTTCTCAAAAAGTAGGCAAGCTGCATCATGGACTGGCTGGAGCTTCGGAGTCACTTCCATGACTTTGCTTTGTATGGCATGGATCTGTTGTTGAGTCATGCACTGTTCTTGGGATATTTTCATCCTCTCAACTGTTGATAGCTTCAACTGCACTTGTACTGTTGTTTCCTTCTCCATTGATTCTTGGAGCTGCGACTCCAGTGTCTTCAATTCAGGGTCCTCGGTAAGGCTCTCATAAGTCTCCGCACTACGACTGCTTAGCTGTTTACATTCCACAACTAATTCTTTAATCCTTTCAAATGTGTTCCAGATAGTTGCTTCTCTCTGGTCTTGCACTTCCTGTGGAGTTCTTGGCACTATTTGTAGCTCTAGTTCTGCGACCCTCTATTGAAGCTGTTGAATGGATTCAATAAGCTTCATGACTTGATTTACTACCAAGTCTTCTTCCATCTGCTCCATGACTGTCACAAAGTGAAGTTCTCTTTTGACTGCTTCTTTAACCCTGACCTTCTTCACGAGCAGTTGTTCTTTCTCCTATTGGATCTGTGTTCTATCCTCTTCGAACATGGCTTAGCGGTCGTCCTTCTCCTACTGCGCAACTTGACATTACTATATGATTTCTTCTTGTGCTTGCTTCAGGCCCACTGTGGGCTGTTATTTTTCTTCCTACACTTGACAAAGTTGAGCTTCAGTCACATCATCTATTCTACGCAGTTGGGCAGGCACATCTCCAAAATCTAGGTCTTCTGATGGAGGGGGAGTAGTGGGCACTACGTGACTGGAGTGAAGGGCTTGTTGTACACCTATTAGCTCTGTCTCAATTCTATCATACATGGATTCTTGTTTGGATTCATTTCTCTGCAAAATATCTTCTGAGGCATCAGATACAACTGCGATAATGAAGTCGAAGTCATCAATCGTGAGCATAGTCTGAAGCTTCGGCTTACTCACTTTGGAATTCTTCTGTGATGTAGGTTTCATGGGGGGGAATTTATTTTCTTGGGTGTCTCTGCCTCTTGAAGGGGGTTCCTAGGAGGTGTTACTTCACCCTACTTCTTCTTGTCTTAATCCCCTTATCTCTCTTATTTGTCCACTTCGTCGTCTCCTCCTACGCTAAGTGAATCCGATGCAATCTCTTCTGATGTGTTGTGTATTTCCTGTACATCTTCCTTCTTTTTCTTTCTGCTACTCCTAGGTGCATCATACTCTTCGCGAGTAACCACCAGATTTCCAATGAGATTGGGATAAGACAGTTCTGCCAGGTCGACTGGTATAAGGAACTCTATGGGTCATTCCTTAGTGATTTCTTCTAGGTCCTCCTCTGTGAGCTTGTAGTAGGATTGAAGCTATTCTTTACTTTCTTCTTCGCGCGTAGTAATATAAATAAAATGCCTATCTACGCATAACTTCATAAGGGGCCTGAACCTGTCTACGGTGTTCGACATCATATGAGGGAAATACTCAATAAACCTCTTCAACTGCAGGTAGTAGGTATGGAATATTGTGTTCGACTGCCATTATTTCCCCATATCGCTCGAATACCAGAGCATGGTGAACTTCATAGCTAATGGATTGAACGACTCAATGTTTGGGAAGGTCGCACCTTCCGACATCTCCCAAGAAGTGAATGCAATGAGGATTAGTAACCAGCTAAAATGGAACTCATAGCCCTGATCCTGATCTTCACAACAATCCAGTTTTAAATGATTGACTATATAACTTGCCCAGTTCATATGCAGTCCTTCCATGCATTTTCCTGCAAGCTCAACGAAAAACCTTATGACCTACGTGGGTCTGTTCTTTTGGACTATCTTACCAGCAATCAATAGGAAAGCAAGGCGCACTATGCCATTCTGAATGGAGGCTACCTTTTATCCTCGTGCCCCTTTCTCTACATCATCATAGGTTTCTTTGATCTTCTGTGCCAAGGCACTGTCTGGAGCCTTCCCTGGATAAAATTATCGTGGGTCTGGTCCCTACATGCTTAATCTAGTGATCCTATGGATCAGTGCCGGATTGACAGTGATACGTCGATCTAACCATAGATACCCTTAATGGAAGCATGACAACGGGATCTTAATGCATGCATTAACCTTCTGGTGCCTTCCAAAATGTGGTATCTTCATCACGTTCAAGACAATGGACCTCACGATGTCCATAGTCCACGACTAGGGGATGATCTTCGACTTCTTCCACTTGGTCTTGGTCAAATATTTGTGAGGTGTGAGCATGACATATCTCTTTCGATATCCTAGGTTACAATCATTGATCTTCAAGGTTGGAATCCTCTCCAACTGAGGTCTGACTTCTTGTATTCCCTTCGGGAGGTATGCAGTGATGACTGTGTAATCGAAGTCCCTCAGGACACTATTACGACTCACCACACTAGCCAAGGGTGGGATGTAGTCGGGTAGAATGGATGGAATTAGTTTCACATTCGCTAAGTCATCACAATGATTGGTTATTTTCTCAGTCGTAGCTTGGGATGGTCCAGATCCACGAGAAGTCGATGGGGAGGCTTGCAATCCTCATGTTGATGAGGCTTGGATACCTGCAGACATCACCTTCTCGGCTATGAGGTCTATTAGAATGTCTTCGAAGGGTTTTTTTGCTACGTTGATTTCATCCGACATGCACACTCGATATTTGATATCTCAATTCGGTGAACAATACTCAATGTAACAGAATGGACGGTGAGGCCTCAATCATCACTGCGCGAAATCAACAAGTTCTCTGCGGGTTCAGATAATCACAATTCAAAAATGTGTTCTCGATGAAACGCTCGACGGGATAAATGGATATTGTCATAATGGGTTCTTTCAACGGGTCGCAAAGCCTTATTCAATGCAATTCCATCTGTCATGGTGCGGTCCCAATGGTCCAATGGCGAACTTTCGGGCCATAACTGGTTTCTTAACCGTTCTGGAGCGTCGATCGAATGGTCATAATGCCTCCAACGGTGATATTTCTCCGCCATGGTGAAGTGCCATTATGTGTTGCACTGATATTCTGGTGGAGTTCGAGTTCTAGAAACCTTTCTTCTCCGAAGTATTCTCTGGAACTTCTTGCAATTTTTCTAACTTTTCCCTCTTCTTACTGAGCTTTCTGGCCTTCAATCCTGTGATCTGAATTACTGGTTTCCTCTTTCCATTATCGTTCTTATATCCTCTTGGCATGATAAATTCGCACTGTGGAGGATATTTCATAGGGTTCAAGGGTAATACTTCTTCTCTTTCTGGGGTAGGTTCTCTACTCTCTTGTACAGACAAGTGTCTCCAGTATTCCTATGTCCTTTTAACTTCGACATCCATATCTTTGGTCTTTAGTAGCTTCGAGTGGTTCTCTTGTTCTTCCAGTAAGTGCACTATTCTCCTAGCCATGAAGTCTCTTAGTTCTTTCTTTTTCTGTTCTAGATCCTCCTCTTCTTGTCTTTTTCGTATCTGATCTTTCTCAACCCAGGTTTTTCCTAGCAAGATAGAAAATGGAGCATTATTCTCAACAAACTTATCTATCTTAAATTCTTCTTATGTTGAAGTGCCATGAGAACTCATAGACGTCTGGGTAAGTCTTCCACATATGGTTATCATCTTTCCTCAAAATAATCCTATTCCTCCTAATGAAGGAACCATAGTAGGCTTTCCCAAAATTTCCCAAGTTCTTTCTGACATGATATTCACCCGTGTTTCCTCATCTAGGACACAATCTATGTCGAAGTCTCCTATTCTAGTTTCTATGTAATCTTTCTCTTTTAAGACCTCTGATAAGTGTATATCTCTGTGATCATTCAAGGTTTCTTTTATTTGTAGTAATACAGTCTTTGATTCTTTTTGGGGTTCTATCATATCCTTAGTTTCTTGGCATGTCCCATAGTTTTCTTGTTTCATATTCATCTTTTCAACATTAGCAATCATTCTAGGAAAATCCAAAAATTCATGGTCCATAGATTTACATCAAAGACAATTAGGTCTTCTACCAGGGCATTCCTTAGCAAGATGTCCTGGTCTTCTGCAACTGTAACAAAGGGTTAATCCTCTATTTCTCTTAAATGATCCCCAACCTTTCCTGTACTGTGCATTGGGATCACAGTAACTAACCTGCAAAAAATTCTTTCTAGGATTCTGCATCTATTTGTTAGTCCAAACATTCTTTCTATGCATAGGGATAACATGCATTTCATTATTTCTATCAGATCTATTCGTGTCAAATCTTCTTTCTTCTAGCCATGCCCCAATTTTCAGATTAGGACAAAAATTATCAAACATACCTAGATCCATTCTTTCGATTTTTTTTTTTTAACTTATCTTACCTTTCTTAGAGAACAAAGCTTCAATATCTTGCCTCTTTTCTTCAGATAGGACTTCTCTTCTCATCAAAGATCTTCGCAAGTCAATACTGCGCATTAAAGAACATATCTACGTATATATCTTTCTTTTCTTTAGTTCCCAGCAATCACAGTTTCAGGTCCCGACAAAATAACCATTTGTTGGCACAGGGGCAGACCCAAGGTTAAACACTTCAACAACGCACCAACAAAACCCTAACTACCAACCCTTTCGGAAACACCTGCAAAGAAGATGAAGTCTCACTCGAGGTAGAAGCAAGGGTGGTTGCATGAATCAAATGTTTGCAACCTAGCTAGAACACAGATATGTGATTATACCACTTAACACGACACTTAACAGTTAACATTCATCAGTATTTAAGCTTTATTCACATCGCAGATTCAAACCCTAATTACAGAGCAACACATTGTTCAACAAGATATAACACATTCAAGCACTTAGCATGGGGAGATAGATCATATCTAACATTCATTCACATTACCAAGCACTAATCTGTTATACCAGATGCATCATACATAGAGATATCAACACTAAGAAAAAATCACAACACTACCATACAACCATAATGCACAAAGAAACCATAACACAGGATATACGTGGCTCACCCCAGTGTGGGGCTATGTCCACCAACTCTCTGTCTTCTTTATTATCTTCTCTCAGTATTCTACAAGCACAGAGCCACCAGAACCTACTCTGCATAGGACATGAGATCTGCGTGCACCTTGCCAGATCCTCCTTCCCTGAGCTAGGTTTAAGAAAAAATCCTTCTTACAATCACTTGCACTTATCTCTACAAGTCTCAACATACATTAATCACAAAGCCTTTGCAATCACATAGATACAACTCTAGAACTTAGCTTCTTCTCCTCCTTTCTTACATCGCCTAGCCATCTATTTATACATTACAATGACTCTCGGACATCCTTAGGATGGAACCTAGGTGTCAAAACCCTAAATACTAAAACCCTAGGTGTTTAAAACCCTAGATCAACTTTACCTATGTTTTCAGGGCTTTGCCAACCTATCTTTCCTTCATTATTGCAAGGTGCTCCAAAGAATCTATTGGTAGATTTTTCCTCTTGCTGAGTTGTCCACGATCCATCTTCCTTGTTGATCTATTTTCCTCGCTCTCCCCGTCTAACGACTTGCTTTCTCTTACTTCAATTCGCCTTTTCTGCTCTTTCGGTCACTTCGACCCAATCTCAGTCAACTTGTCTTTCGCGCAGTTCACACTTTGCACTTATTTCCTTAATCTTTTCAACCTTCCATAACCAAGTGCCAACAACCCCCCAACACTCCAATGTGACTCATCCTGAGGCAGTTCAGGTCCGAACCTTCTATTTTTATTCATCTTCAGACTGCATAGGGCAGCCTGTGCTTTCTTCTCGATCCTTCCCTCCTATGTGTAGACTATATTTTCTGTGTCTGGACATAACCCCACACTGGGGTGAACCATGTATATCCTGTGTTTTGGTTGCTTTGTACATCATGGTTTTATGTTAGTGATGTGATTTATGCTTAGAGTCGATATCTTTATGTATGATGCATATGGTATAATAGCTAAGTTCTTGGTAATGTGAATAATGTTAGATCTGATCTATCTCCCCATGCTAAATGATTGAATGTGTTATCTCTTGTTGAATACTGCACTTCTCTGTAATTAGCGTTTGGATCTGCAATGTGAATAAAGGTCAAATACTGATGAATGTTAAATGATAAGTGTTGTGTTAAGTGGTATAATCACAGATCCGTGTCCCAGCTAGGTTGTAGACATTTGAGTCCTGCAACCACCCCTACCTCTACCTCGGGTGAGACTTCATATGCTTCGTAGGTGTTGCTAAAAGGGTCGGTAGTTAGGGTTTTGTTGGTGCGTTGTTGAAGCATTGAAGGATCCTTCCCTTTCTTAGAGCAAAAAGATTCAATATCTTACCTCTTTTCTTCAGATTGTTCTTCTCTTCTCAGCACAAAGCTTCGCAAATCAATACTGCGCATTAAAGCACAGATATATGCACATAGATTTCTTTTCTTCAGTTCCCAGCAATCATAGTTTCAGGTCCCAACAATGGAACCATTTTTTGGAGCAGGGGAAGACCTGGGGTTCAATGCTTCAACAATGCACCAAAAAAACCTTAACTACCGACCCTTTCGGCAACACCTTGAAGCAAATGAAGTCTCACCCGAGGTAGAGGCATGAGTGGTTGCATGACTCAAATGTCTGCAACCTAGCTGGGAAATAGATTTGTGATTATACCACTTAAAAAAACACTTAGCAGTTAACATTCATCATTGTTTAACCTTTATTTACATCGCAGATCCAAACCCTAACTACAAAGAAACGCAGTATTCAACAAGATCTAACACATTCAAGCACTTAGCATGGGGAGATAGATAAGATCTAACATTCATTCACATTACTAGGCACTAATATATTATACCGCATGCACCATACATAAAGATATTGGCACTAAGCATAAATCACATTACTAGCATAGAACCATAATGCACAAAGCAACCATAACACAGTATATACGTGGGTCACCCCAGTGTGGAGCTACGCCCACTAGCTCTTCATATTCTTTATTATCTTCTCTCAATATTCTACAAGCACAAAGCCATCAGAACCTACTGCACATAGGACAAGAGATCTGCATGCAATTCACCAAATCCTCCTTCCCTAAGCTAGGTTTAAGCACAAAGCCTTCTTTCAATCACTTGCACTTAGCTCTGCAAGTCTCAACATACATTAAGCACAAACCCTTTGCAATCACATAGATAGAACGCTAGCACTTACAATCTTCTCCTCCTTTCTTACATCACCTAGCTATCTATTTATACATTAAAAAATGGGCCTAAACATGGGTAAACCCATGGGCTGACATCCCATACTCGTTACATAAACCCTAATCCCAAAAACTTCCCTAAAGAGGGGTCGAGATCCCGTGATCTCCACTTCGACTTGTGCTCCACCTTGGACCAGCTTGTCAAAGTCCCAAAAGAGGTCAAACATGACCAAGGATATTCAAAACTTGGTCAAGGGCCAACGCCCACTCATTCCTTGTCATTTTCCCTCCTCAACATTGCCCACACCTGTAGCCAAAACCTGGAAGTACGCTTCAATTCCTTATACTCTAATTTCACATAAACCCAACAAGAAGTGAGATAGCTCAGTGCCAATGTTTCCACCATCAATAAAAACATCCATTCCTCCATCGATGCCAAAATGGAGGACATCAAATAGGACCTCACTACCCAACTTGAATACTTCAATACCCATTTTTCCTCCTTCACTATGATGATCTGCACCAAGCTGCATATCCCTGCAGATATTCCCTCATCTAACCCACCTTTGCAACCCGAAGGTGAAACTTCCTCTCATTACTAGAATTTGCATCCCCATCACTTTCAGCGTGACCTACGCCTTCTGCATGTGGATGTGACCAAATTTGATAGCTCAGATCCCACTGGTTGGGTAACTCAAATGGAACATTATTTCTCTTTGTATGGAATTATAGATGAGTTGGCCAAACTTCAGTATGGTTTTCTCTATCTAGATCAAGAACGTTGGCAATGGTGGCAATGGAGAAAAAATGTTTTCCAAGGGTATGTGGCTTGGACACAATTTGTGGCAGAGATTTATGAACACTTTGACACTGACACCAACCATTTAGATTGTTTGACAAAGTTGAAACAATCTGGCACAGTGGAAAACTTTTTAGTCGCTTTTGAGTGATTGGCATTTTGTATAGAGGTCATGTCTGATGTTTTTTCTAAGAATATTTTATCAGTGGCCTCAAGGATGAGATTCGTTCCCATTTCCTCATGGCTCGGCCTCAGAGTTGGGTGGACGCTACTAAAATAGCTAAGGAAGTGCAACATGTTGTCTCTTCTCAAAACTGAAAATCATCCTTTATTCCTCACACTAAACCAATCACTCCCACTCCTCCTTCTACTCCACTCAAGATCCAGAAATTGACTAGGGAAGAAATGGATGAATGCCAACTCAAAGGCCTTTTTTATAATTGTGATGACAAATATTTTCCTGGGAACAAGTGTAAGGAACAAAATATTTTTATGGCCATCTCGAAGGATGTTTGGAAGATGATGTTGAGGCTCCCCTTGTGGCCATGTCACCTGAATCCATTGACTTGAGCCCTCCCTCTGGCCCTCCTGAAGTCGAATGGGTCATTTCCCTGAATGCTCTCACTGGCTTCTCTACTCCCCAAACCCTCAAGCTAATTGGTTACATTACGCATAGGAAGTTAATCATTCTTGTTGATAGTGGAAGAACCCATAATTTTACTCATCGTCACATTTCCCAAGAAACAAATTGCTATATCTATGCCATCAATAATTTTCAAATCATAATTTCCAATTGAGGGTCCGTGAGATATGGCAGGTGTTATGAATATGTGTATCTCCACATTGGTGAGTACCACATCAAATATCATATGTTTTCTATCGACATGGGAGGTTGTGACATTATTTTGGGTGCAGAAAGGCTAAGGACTTTAGGTCACATTCTCATGGATTTTAAGGAATTAACCATACAATTCGACCAGGAGGGACAACAATATAAGTTCCAAGGCATCATTGTTGGTTCCTCGAATATAATTAGTTCCAATTGCATGGAA
>JZKD02S1742046.1:79389-115629 GCA_000966675.3 Picea glauca | reverse complement strand
GATCGATTATAGAGATACCGATATTTTTTTCTAAACAGTTGATACACATAACAGGCGAATAATAAAAATAAGAGGCGAATGATAAAAATAACAGGCGAATGATAAAAATAATAGGTGAATCATATCTCTGTACACAGTTGATACAAAGGAATGGGATTTAGCAGATTTGCAATATAGAAAAATCCGAGGCGGATTTTGCAGATTCTACACAGGAGATAAAATTATATGATAAAATTAAAAATGACATCTATAAGATATCTCTGTACACTGGATTCTAAACAGTTAATACAGGCGAATAATAAAAATAACAGGCGAATGACAAAAATTACAGGCGAATAATATTTCTGTAATTATTCGCCTAAATAGTTGATACAGGCGAATAAACAGTTGATACAGGCGAATAAAATTACAGGCGAATGATAAAAATTACAGGCGAATGATAAAAATTACAGGCGAATAATATTTCTATAATATTTCCGTAATATTTCTGTAGTTATTTCTGTAGTTATTTCTGTAATATTTCTGTAATATTTCTGTAATAATATTTCTGTAAATATTTCTGTAATAATATTTCTGTAATTATTTCTCCAAAAATTACAGGCGAATAATATTTCTGTAAAAATTACAGGCGAATAAAATTACAGGCAAACAAGTTGACAGTTTTAAGTGTAAAAATTCGAAGCAATTCGCTCCGCTATTTTAAATGCGAAAATTACAGGCAAACAAGTTGACAGTTTTAAGTGCGAAAATTCGAAGTTTTAACTACAGAAAATTCGAAGTTTTAACTACAGAAAATTCGAAAATTACAGGCAAACAAGTTACCTCTCGATGACCTGTCCACAAGCTACCTCTCGACGACCTCTCGACGACCTGTCCACAAGCTATTCGCGACCTGTCCACGACCTCTCCACAACCTGTCCACGACCTCTCCAAGCTATTCGCGACCTGTCCACGACGTCTCCAAGATATTCGCGACCTGTCCACGACCTCTCCAAGCTATTCGCGACCTCTCCAAGCTATTCGCGACCTGTCCACGACCTCTCTAAGCTATTCGAAACCTCTCAATAGCTCTCCAAAACTCGACAATTTTTCGAAAACCCTTCATCCTCAACGTGTGGGTAATATATAAAATATCTTTCGGCCGAACAATAGTTCGGCCGAAAGATAGTTCGGCCGAAAACCTATTGCCGGAAAAAAAATATCAGGCCGACCAAATTTCTACACGCAAATCGAGGGGGCGGTTAATGGACCGTTCGATTTGACGTTTATGTTTTCGGCCGAAATGTAGTTCGGCCGAAAATATAATCTTTCGGCCGAAAAATATTTTTAGTTCGGCCGAAAAAAGGTTATTCGAAATTTTGGAAACCCGATTGTCACGAAAGTGTAACCCACCTTCGTGATTCCACCCCTTCCTAATGATGAAACAATAAACCCTAGCTATTATCACTGAACAATATTACACTGGAATTATGACAAAAAATCATAGCAACGGAAACAACAAGATTTAAGATAAATCGTCCATGCACTTGAGACACAAAACTTTGTGTTTTGTAAATTTCAAATTCAGAATTTTTCTGAAGGAAAAAACTATCCTTCTCCACATCATTGTATCTATCATGATATCCTCCTGAGAGTCTTCTTAACCAGGCTCTTCTTTATCGACCTTTAAACTTCTAATTTACTTGGGATCTGCAATCACACAAATTATCTAGTATGTAGAGACATGTATTTTCATACAATGAACAATGTTCTACTTAAATAATCAGATTCACACCATCAACTGGATAATAATCGAACAATACTAATTATCTTTTATATTGATCAAAATGCACACACAATTTACATATGTTACAATAAGCTTCTTCCTTTCCTTCCTATCCTAATCCCCTCAACAAGCGTCTCCCTCTCTTTCTGGCCTAATTCTTCGCTTGATTGACCACCTCTTTCCTGGCCTGATTTATTTTCCTGATGGCCAAGCCCTATTACCTTCATGCTTACAATATTTGTACAAAAGGATCCTAAACTAGAACTAGTTCAGATCCAAAATAATCGCAACAATAAATCCCTATGGATTCTCTAGATCCACAAATCACTCAACAATTTTCTAAGGATCTCCTTAGATCCACAAATTACTCAAAATATCACTAGGATCCATTTTCTCCCATGTTGTCACACATTTGAGAACATTTACAAATTAAATCCTCACTCTCATTAATAAATCATATCTTATGTCTCTCTTCTAGAAACCAATAAAACATAAGAAAACACAAATAATTCAAGCATAGGGAACCCACTCCCTAGGAAATGAAAGACCCCCCTAAGTCTCATCAAATGTACAATATTTTAGAAGTTGGATGCTCTTGCATCAGACTCCCCAGGAACAAATTATCCATGATCTCCTGATCATGGGTTCTTTATGCTATATTCTTCATGGATCCCTAATCTTGTGTTGTAATTGTCCATTTGACTTGCTACTTTATTGTTGTCTTGTTGGTGTTACAGTTGCTTTCATTTCTCCAGGTCTCCATATTTTATGTTGTTGTTGTCCATCTTCCTTGCTAATGCAAAGTATTTCAGTTAGCTACAATCTGTTGTTGGTTGTATTCCTCTTCCTGGAGTATTTTCTTTTGGATTTTTTCCTCATTAACATCCATAACATATCAATTTTATCATCCAACTCTATCCTTGGCTGAATGTCACTTCTCCTCTGTTGTTGTGCATACTTTAAAACCTCTTCCTCATTGTCTTTCAAAAAAAATTATTCTTCCTCCAGCTTTGAGTTTACATCCTGAATATCCAGTCTTTGGCTCACTATCCTCTCTTCCAAGAATTTCAATTCTTCATACAATTCAACAAAAGTATTATGAATTGTATCCTCTATGCAATATTAATCTTTTGAGTCTTTTGTCATCCATTCTTCCAAAGATTCTATGTCTTCTTCTGTATATCTTTCCTCTGACAAAACACTGTCTTCCAACACTCCAATGGCTGAAAAATCCTCAAACACATCTCCATGAGGTGAATTTTCATCTTATGTACCTGCATAAATTTTGCAAGATAATGTTGGTTCACTCTTATTTTGAACATAATTTAAACTCTGTTCAAATTCAACCTCCTCATATTGATAAAAATCTTGAACTTTTTTGGCTGTCAAAATCATCATATATTCTTGCATGCACTAAATGTTTCTTTAGATTGTTCTTTTGCTAAAAACATTTCTCCAACTAATTTTTCTCATGGTCCTGATGATCATTAAAAGTCTTCAATTGGTTTTCTTTATCATCTTCTCTTGTTACAATAGTTTCCTCATCATCTCCAAGGTATACAAATATATGTTCAACCAAAAACTTCTCTAAGCTATCCATCTTTTTTAAGAGATTAATTTATTTATCAATATGCATCAACACATCATCCAATTGATGTTCATCACCTACCAAATATGCAAACATACACAAAATGTCAAAATAAAAAATATAAGGCTCTTCATTTGATGCCTCAACCATCCTATCTCCATGTTGATCTGAACTAGTCCAATAGTTTATGATATTGTCTAGAAATCTCTCCTCAACATCCTCATCTTCATCTTCCCCAAGGACAATTCCCTGTCCACATTCACATACAAAATTATCCATTCCATAATCATGTGCTATGAGTTCTTCTATTAAGAACCAAATATCAAAATAGCATAAAACAAAACCTCAGAATAAGTACCCAACTCCATCAAAAAGAGAGAATTTTAGATAATAAGCCTCTTTGAGGGGGAAGCCTCCTTATACACCACATAAATTTCCAAATACAATATGATTCTAAATGAAAAGGTCTCCTTGGTATATATAGGAGACTAGGAGTTACAATTACAACTAATGGATCCAAGCCAACATAAATAAAATAACATTACTAATGTAATATGTCACAATTAAGGAGTAATGTGCCATTATTTAGGGCTTAACATGCCCCTCCCCTTCAGAAAAGTGTTGTCCACAACACTTGAACAATTATGGATGCTTTTCTATAAAAGACTCATCTTCCCAAGTGAAATATTCCATCGGTAGTTTCCTCCACTTAATGAGATACTCTAAAATGGATCTATTCCTCAGCTAGAGAATTCTTGTGTCAGTTATAGCTTCAATCTCCAATATGATTTTTCCTTCCTCGTCAAGTTCTGGAAATATAGTTTGACATAGTATCTTGTCACCTATAACCTTCTTTAAGCATGAAACATGGAAAACTGGGTGTACTCATGAAGATGCAGGAAACTCCAATTTGTATGCCATAGTACCAATATTTTGCAACACCTTATAAGGGCCATAGTGCTTTGGTGATAATTTATTATCCTTCTTATCTTGCTTGAGGGAAATCTATTTGTATGGTTGTAGTCTTAAAAATACCCAATCCCCTACTTCAAAAATTCTTTCACTAGGATGTTGATCTTCTTGTTATTTCATGTGATTTTGTGCCATGGTCAGGTTGTCCTTTAAGAGTTGGAGAACTTGTTGTTGATGCTCGATGTGATCGTCCACTGCTTGAACTTTAGATTTTTAACTTTCGACATTTCTCACCACCTTGAATGCAATCTCCAATTATTTGGGTTCCCAAAGGCAAACCTCATGTTGAATGTTATCCTTTAAAGTTCCTATGAATACATCAATCAAGTGCTCATTTGGAATATCCGTTACCTTTATATTCAAACTTTGGAAGTTCTCAATGTTCTCTGCAACTGAACCCTTTTGCTTGAGATTTATCAATTGGCTAAAAAAGCTATTTCTGCTTGCATCCTCATAGCGTGCTATAATTTCTTCCATGAAAATTGTCCAAGTGAGGAGTGATTTGTGAGAGAAAATCCATTGATACCACACAAATTGATTGGGTTTTAAATATAAAGAAGCAGTTCGTACCTTTTGTGTATGTGGAACATCATGTAGATCAAAGAATTGCTCCATCTGAATTATCCATGCGATTGGATCGTCTCCATCAAACTTCCTCATATTGATCTTAGGAAAGTGGTTGGTATTCAACCCAAAGTTCGAGTTTCTCCATTCTCGATTCATATTCCTTGTGTCCTCATCATGAATTTCATGGGATACATTTTCACTTTCAGGTGTCCTCTCTATTAGGAAATTTTTCAATCTTTCCATGATGTCCCTTTTTAAACCATCCATATTAGTATCCATTATTGCCTCCAACTTAGCTTTAGTTGAATTCAGCATCCCTTGCAGTTCATATTTTGTTAATGTCTTATTTTGTAAATCATTTATGTCCCTGCATATTTATTCACCTTTATCAAGAGTCCAAGTAGGACTATCTAGAGGCTTATTTGGTGTACAAGTTCCCTTTTTTGGTGGCATGTTGGCCAAGTATCACTTTTAAACTTTGATTTCGAGGTACTTCTGCTAGAGGATATTTCTTCTGCTGTATCTCCAACATTTCAACCCTTCTAGGTATGAAAAATTATTTTTGTAGTTCTTTGATACATCTTCACTACAATGCCACACGTTTGATCAAAATTGGATGTGCCAAGTGGAATTTATGGTAACTTCGCCACAACTTGCCGATTTTTGTCCCTTCTAGGAGAGCATACTTGTAAAGCATGACACGATCAGAATATATGATATTTGATTTTGAAAATTGTACCAGAAATACTAGAGACTATCCACTATCTAATGCATCTAGTATTACTTAATTTAAATACTCACTGAAGAATATATACCAATTTTACCCGGAAGACTCGTTCGAGACTAGTTAATAAGACTAGTGAGACACCCTATCTTGCACAGGTTGTGTCTACAAAAATAGGATGAACCAGAAGAAGAAAGTTTCATCACAACTACCTTGATAATTTATATGAATAGACTCAATATTTTAGGGTCTGAAACATTACAAAAAACATTTTATAGAGAAAATTCCTCGATGACTAAATTCAGGATGATTCCAAAACCCTATCTTACACAGGCTATATCTCTGAAAGTATAAGGCCTCAGGAGATGAAATTTGAACAGCATGTACCTTGATCTGTCTACTAAATATAATCCGAGGGGTTCCTTCTAAAACGTTGTACAAAAAACTTTATAGTGAAAATTACAAGATGTCTCAGATGTAGCAGCGAAACCCCAAGACCTTGATCTTTGATACCAAATGTTAAGAACCAAATATCAAAATAGCATAAAAAAACCTAAGAATAAGTACTCAAGGCCTTGAGAAAGAGAGAATTTTAGACAATAATTCTGTTTTAGGGGACAACCTCCTTATACACAACATAATTTACAAATACAAGATTATTCCAAATGAAAAGGTATCCTTGGTATATATAGGAGACTAGGAGGTACAATTATAATTAATGGAACCAAGCTGACATAAATAAAATAAAATTACTATTTTAATATGCCCCAATTAATGGGTAATTTTCCACTATTTAGGGATTAACATCTTCCTACACTCTGGCAAACATACTTTTCCTTAGCTTCACCTATAGTGAATGCCATATCATATTCTTCTTCATTGTCTAGCCACACCTCTGGCCTTCCCCATATTCTTGTAGTTATTCCTATAGTACACTAAGATGTACTTTTATCTCATCCATCTCTCTCTCAAACTCTTCATTACTTAGCTTCCTTATGCCAACATCTTTGGAATTTTCCTTCTTCTAGTTGTGACCTTTCCCTGAACCTTGTAGATGACCTTCAATAGTCACCTTTTCCTCTTTCATTGGTGGAATCTCCTTTTCCACTTGTGAGCTACAAAAATCCTTCCTCATCTCTATAAAAATTCTGCTACTTGTCACCAGTACCAAGCCATCCCCTTGGCATCTCTTATAGTAGAACCTTTTCTTGAGCATTCCTGCTCCTTAGATTCCAAACCTATGTGGATTTTTGTCTTGAACTGCTCACCTCTCTTGAGAACTTCATTGTCGTCTTCTTCTTTAGCAATTCAATTTTTTATCTAGGGTTATGTCACAAATTTCCCTCAGTTGAGAGATTTTATTTCTCCTTTTTCCTCTATCATATCTTCACTATTGTAATGGTTTCTATCCATCATCCTTTCTCTACTACAATTCATTATTGTCTTCTTCAACCTACAAACACAAAAATGTTTCTACCAGAGTTAGCATAAAAACATCATATCATTCCTTATAAGATATGTCCCAAGATCGTATCTCCAATATTCTTCCCTTGATCCATTTTTTGAATCAATTCCTTTCAAGAGTGCACTTGCTCTCAACTTTATTTAAAGAAAACATATCTCAAACAACATACCAACTCCTTCAACCTTCTACACTATTCTATTCATTGTTCTTCTTCTCTCATTAAATCTTCTCCTATAGTAATTTTTGTAATATTGATATGAGAAATCTCCATTTCTATGTCTCCTTTTCCAATTCCAAAGAACATATCATTTTCACCCCAAAGTGTTTACGCGCTCTTATCCCAAAATGATGACCTAACCTAGATCAAACCTCATAGTTAGGAAACTCACATATTTTACAGCATCTCTATAAGTCCTCCAAGGCACCTCCCAAGGATTTTGCAGTATAAATTTTCTCTTTGTAGTCTATACATGGAATAAAACCTTCTCTACACAATGTCCTTCAATATTAGATCATGTTTCTTCCTAAATTGATCACATGAAATGGATCAATTTAGTTTCTTGTTTCCTCTGAAGTGTTCACCGTAGCTTCTTTTCTTCTATTAGAACCTAGATGTTGTGACCAAAGGTTTATAAATAGGCGCAAAATCCTTTTCCTGCATATGAACCAAACCTCGTGACCAAGGCTATTCCATTTAAACGCTTAACCCTGACAACGCTTACTCGTCTATCCCCTCTTCCATGTGACTTGAAACTTGGATCATGACCTAAATCCAATGTTTCCAATATAAATAATATTAACCTGAGGCTCGTTTATTCCACCATACGACTGATGGTTGTGACCAGGAGGTTAACCCAAAAAGGTTCTTATCCTATAATTTTGTCCTTGACCAGATCAATGATCATGTCTTAATCAAACGATGCATTGAACGAATTTCATTCATTTTGCGGAAGGTTGATCCTTCATTCAAATCCCAAGTACCAACCCATAAAATACACCATTTTTTGACATGTGTCACAATCACCGACATTCTATATTATTTCCCAATCCAACTCCTCGTTATCTTGTTCACAACTCTGAATGTGAAACAACTTTCTATCATTGATTTATCCTCTCGATCAAGATCTGACGGTTATAGCTGATCCATGATATGATGATCTGGATTTATTTGGATTAAGATCCAATGGTTCTTGGGTATCTTTTTCAACTTGACATTGGTTATGTGGCTCGTCTCCTATCCAACAATTGTAAAACATTGAATAACCAATGGTTGTTGTATCTTCTCCTTGGCCTGATGGATTTGTAACTTTTTCTTGTAAAACAACAAACCTTAGGATCATTGACCCTTACGGTGGTCAACAATCACTTTATTTATCGTGATCTCCTCTTAAGAGTCTTCTTAACCAGGCTCTTCTGTATTGACCTTTAAACTTATAAATTTGCATGGGACCTGTAATCACACAAATTATCAAGTATGTAGAGACAGGTATTGTCATACAATGAATAAGGTTCCACTTACATAATCAGATTCACACCATCAAATGGATAATACTCGAAACAAATTATTTATCTTATGTATTGATAAAAATAACACACACAATTTACTTGGGTTACAATAAGCTTATTTCTTTCCTTCTTGGCATAATCCCCTCAACAGGCCTCTCCCTCTCTTTTTCACCTAATTCTTCATTCAACTAGACACCTCTTTCCTCGCTTGATTTCTTTTCTTGATGGCCAAGCCCTATTCCCTTGATGCTTACAATATTTATACAAAAGGATCCTAAACTAGAATTAGTTCAGATCCAAATTAATCTCAACAATAAATCTCTATGGATACTCTAGATCCACAAATCACTCAACAGTTTCCTAAGGGTCTCCTTATATCCATAAATTACTCAAAATATCACTAGGATCCCTCTCCTCTCATGTTCTCACACATTCAATAACAATTACAAATTCAATCCTCACTCTCATTAATAAATCATATCCTTTGTCTCTCTTCTAGAAACCAATAAACATAGGAAAATACAAATAATTCAGATAGGGAACCCACTCCCTAGGAAATGAAATACCCCCCTAAGTCTCATAAAATGTACAAGATTTTGGAAGTAGTATGCTCCTACATTAGACTCCCCAGGAAAAAATTATCGATGATCTTCTGATCATGGGTTCCTTCTATTGTATTCCTTTTGGATGCAAAATCTTGTGTTGTAATTGTCCATTTTCCTTGCCACTTTGTGGTTGTCCTATTGTTGCTGCAGTTTCTTTGATTGCTCTAGGTCTCCATATTTTATGTTTTTTTTATCCATTCTCTTTGCTAATCCAAATTATTTCAGTCATCTACATTTTGTTGCTATCTGTCCTCCTCTTCCTGTGGTATTTGTTTTTGGATGTTTTCCTCATCGGCATCCATAACATATCAATTTCATCATCCATCTATGTCGTTGGTTGAATGTCACTACTCCTTTGTTGTTGTGCATAATTTACAAACTCTTACTCATTTTCTTTCAACACAATGTATTCTTCCTCCAGTTATGACTTTACATCTTGAATGTGAGGTCTTTGGATCACTATCCTCTCTTAGAAGAATTTCAATTCTTCATACAATTCAACAAAATTATTTTGAATTGTATCCTCCATGCAATATTCATCTCTTGGGTCTTCTTTCATCCAATCTTCCAAAGGTTATACCTCTTCTTTTGTACAACCTTCCTCTGAAAAAAGGCTATCTTCCAACACTCCAATGGTTGCAAAATCCTCGAACACATCTCCATGAAGTGAATTTCCATCTTTTGTACCTGCATAAATTCGTCAAGATAATGGTGGTTCACTCTTATTTTGAACATAATTTAAATTCTATTCAAATTCAACCTCCTGATATTCATAAGACTCTTGAACTTCTATTGTTGTCAACATCATCGTGCATTCTTCAATGTACTAAAATGTTTCTTCAGATTGTTCTTTTGCTGGAAAAGTTTCTCCAACTAAAGTTTTCTCATTTTCCTTATGATTATTACAAGTCTTCAATTGGTTTTCTTTATCAACTTCTCTTGTTATAGTAGTTTCCTCATCATCTCCAAGGTCTACAAATACATGTTCAACCAAAACTTCCTCTAATTCAACCATCTTCTCTAAGAGCTTCATTTATTTATCAATATGCATGAACACATCATCCAATTGATGTTCATCACCTGCCAAATCTGCAAACATACACAAAATGTCAGAGTACAAAATATAAGTCTCTTGATGTGATGCCTCAGCCATTCTATTTCCATGCTAATTTGAAATAGTACAATAGTTCATGAGATTGTTAAGAAATATCTCCTCCGCATCATCATGTTCATGTTCCCTAAGCACCATTCCTTGTTCAGGTTCACATACCAAAATATCCATTGCATACTCAATTGATCTGAGTTCTTCCTGCACTCTAGAATACATCCTTTATCTTAGTTTCACCTGTAGTGAATTCCATATCATATTATTCTTCTTCATTTTCTAGACACACCTATGGTCTTCCCCATATTCTTGTATCCATTCCTCTAGTACAATAAGATGTACTTTTATTTTAGCCATCTCTCCCTCAAACTCTTCAATACGCATCTTCCTTATGCCAACTTCTTTGGCATTTTACTTCTTCTAGTTGTGACCTTTCCTTGAACCCTGTAGATGACCTTCAATAGTCACCTTTTCCTCTTTTCTTAGTGGATGCTCCTTTTCCACTTGTGAGCTGCAACAGGGCTTCCTCATCTATGTAAAAAATCTTCTACTCATCACTAGTACCAAGCCATCTCCTTGGCATATCTTGGTTCTCTGTAGTAGAACCTTTTCTTAAGAAATCCTTCTCCTTGAGTTCCAAAGCTATCTAGATTTTTCTTCTTCAACTACTCACCTCTCTTGAGAACTTCATTGTCCTCTTCTTCTTAAACAATTCAATTTGTTGTCTAGGGTTCTATCACAAATTTCCCTTAGTAGAGATCTTTTCTTTCAACTTTTTCCTTTATCACATCGTCACCATTGTAATGGTTTCTATCCATCATTCTTTCTATGCTACAATTCCTTCTTTTTTGCTTCAACCCGCAAACAAAAAAAATTGTCTACCAGAGTTAGCATAAAAACATCATATCATTCCTTTTAATATCTATGAGAATATATTATCTAAAACATTCTTCCCTTGATCTGTTTCTGAATCAATTCCTTTCAAGAGCACACTTTATCTGAACTTTCCTCAAAGAAAACCTCTCTGAAAGATCATGTCGGCTCCTTCAACCTTTTGTAATTATCTCTTTAGTGTTCTTCTTCTCACACTAAATATGCTCATGTAGTAATTTTTGCAATACTCATATGAGAACTATCCACTCATCTATATCTCCTTTTCCAATTCCAAAGAGCGTATCATGTTCACCCCAAAGAGATTACTAGATCTGATACCAAAATGATGACCTAACCCAGGTCAAATCTCACAGTTAGGTAGCTCACATATTTTCCACCTACTCTATAAATCCTCAAAGGGACTTCCCAAGGATCTTTGTAGTACAACTTTTCTCTTTGTAGTCTATAAAGAGACTAAAACCTTCTCTACACAATGTCCTTCAATATTAGATTAGGTTTCTTCCTAAATTGGTCACATGAAATGAATCAATTTAATTTCTCGTTTCCTCTAACGTGTTCATTGTAGATTATTTTCTTCTAATAGAACCTAGATGATATGACCAAAGTTTTATCAATAGATGCAAAATCCTTTCCTGCATATGACCCAAACCTCGTGATTAAGGCTATTCCATTTAAATGCTTAACCCTGACAGTGCTTACTCATCCCACCCCTCTTCCATGCAACCTGAACCTTGGATCATGGCCTAAATCCAAAGGTTCTTATATAAATAATATTAACCTGAGGCTCATTTCTTCCACCATATGACCAATGGTTGTGACCAGGAGCTTAACCCAAAAAGGTTCTTATCCTATAAATTTGTCCCTGACTAGATCAATGATCATGTCTTAATCAAATAGTGAGATGAATGTATGAAATTCATTTTGGGGAAGGTTGATCGTTCATTGAAATCTCAATTAGGGACCCCCGAAATACACCATTGGCTAACACGTGTCACTATCTCCGACGATCTAAATTATTTCACAATCCAACTCCTCGTTAGCCTGCGTGCAACTATGAATGTGAAACAACTTTCTAACATTGATTTCTCCTCCCAATCGAGATCTGACAATTATAGTTGATCCATGATCCTACGATTTGGATTTATTTGGATTAAGATCCAACGGTTCCTATGTATCTTCTTCAACTTGAAAATGGTTATGTGGCTCCTCTCCTGTTTGACAATTGTAAAACTTTGACTGAGCAACGGTTGTTGTAGCTTCTCCTTGGCTTGACGGATCTATAACTTTCACTTGTGAAACAATGAACCTTAGGATCGTTGACCCTTAAGGTCGTCAATGATCACTGTATTTATTGTGATATCCTCCTGAGAGTCTTCTTAACCAAGCAACTTAAAAATTTACTTGGGACCCGCAACCACACAAATTATCAAGTATGTAGAGACATGTATTTCCATACAATGAAGAAGGTTTCACTTACATAATCATATTCACACCATCAACTGGATAATACTCAAAACAAAGTAATTATCTTATGTATCGATCAAAATGCACACACAATTTACATAGGTTACAATAAGCTTCTTCCTTTCCTTCCTGGCCTAATCCCCTCAACAAGCCTCTCCCTATCTTTCTAGCCTAATTCTTAAGTCGATTGGCCACCTCTTTCCTAGCCTGATTTATTTTCTTGATGGCCAAGTCCTATTTCCTTCATGCTTACAATATTTCTACAAAAATATCATGAACTAGAATTAGTTCAGATCCAAAATAATCTCAACAATAAATCCCTATGAATCCTCTAGATCCACAAATAACTCAAAATTTTCCTAAGGATCTCCTTAGATCCACAAATTACTCAAAATATCACTAGGATCCCTCTCCTCTCATGTTCTCACACATTCAAGAACATTTACAAATTCAATCCTCGGTCTCATTAATAATTCATATCCTATGTCTCTCTTATACAAACCAATAAAACAAACAAAAATACAAATAATTCAAGCATAGGGAACCCACTCCATAGGAAATTAAAGTCCCCCTTAATTATAATCAAATGTACAAGATTTGGGAAGAAGGATGCTCCTGCATCAAAATACAACTGAACAAATTACCTATAAGAATCCTCTTCCCGCAAATATATTCTAGCCACTTATATGTCCTGTTGACATTAGCGGTACAGAATGATGCACCTACCTAGAAAATTACCATGTGTCCCATATTCTTCTCTATTGTACGACAATCACACGTGTGACCTATAAGGACTATATAGACCATTTTGTACCACACATGTGGCATGTTCATATTGTTTTCCCCACATGTGCGGCATGTCCAATATCCTCACACATGCGACCTTTCTCTCTCCTCGTGTACAACCTCTTCTCCTCCTCTTCTCACATGTGTGGACCCTCTTGGATGGGAAAATTAGAATCTTTCCTTTGATGAAACAAAAATAGAAAACACCAGGAACCGTAGGCTCGAGCAACCTCATCTTGCTCATATTGAAGGAGTGTCCAACATTGTTGGGAGTGAACTGGAGGTTACATGCAATTGCGGAAAGAAAGCAGCTCCTCACCATGACTAGCATGGAGAATTTGGAGATACTATAGAAAGGACAAGGAGGAGGAGCAACAAAAAGAATGAGAAAACTAAAACCCCTAACGCATTGCTTCTCAAGTCCATTCAGATTTGTGTGGAAGCAATGGTAATGGAAGTAGGTATTTTCCCTACATACGAAGATACTTGAAAAATCTTGGCATGGATAAGAGTCATGCGAAATAATTGTGAATGGTGTGTTGAGGGACCAACAGAGGAATCGATGAAATGTTCACCCACGGAGACAAAAGCAAGAGGTGCTCAGACAACAAATGCTCACATTTTTGTTATACCCACATAATGATTAAAAATGCTCAAATTTGACACCTAAATGTGCATGCGTGAGGACATACTTGTAGATAGAGGAGCATATATTTCCAATTAGACAAAGGGAAGAGAGTCATTTCTACAGATGGAAGGAAATTTCCATGGTTAACCTGCTATGGAAAACTACCATAGAAAATTCAAGGCCTAAGAACTAAGGTGTTTTGATAGCACTATTGGAAGATGACAAATGAATAAGCATGATTTTCATTTTATTCATAGATATGATACATGTATAAGTACATGAGTTGTGACTATTGGATTTGTATTTTAAGAGATCTCTTGGACTCGTGATGACTATTCATATTCACTTGTGTCTTTTCATATTTGGTATCATAACACTTACGGATTATGTTTCCAACAAAAACAATAAGTATACAAGATTTGTTAAAATCTAGAAAGCATTCATTTGAAACAAAATGATATTTCATAAAAGGTTGGTTATGAGATAATAGCAAAGGAAATTCATGTCAAATAATATTTCATAAAGGGTTGGTTATGAAATATTAGCCAACAAAATTCATGATTTATAATCTTGTTGTGAGATTTAAAATGCCATGTGAGATAGCCATGTATAATTCCATTATGTCATTGCATATGGAAAGGTTATAGCACTACACAAGGGTCCAATGATCTTCCTAGTTGTGTTGGCATCTTGATTGTAACCTTTTTTCCACCAATGGAAACACCTTTAGAGGGGAAATGTTCCCGAAAAGGTTGTAGAGAAGAGAAATGAAATATCTTCCAGTACACTAGCGAGAATCCCAAACATTGCAATCAACACTTTTAAATCTGAATCTTGAAATATTGGATCCAATCAACACTTTTTCGTAATCTCTTTTATTGCCGTCGACAGTCAGTAGATACAGAATTTAAGATATCATGGGTGGCATAGTGATCTTGCAGCTGTCGCACAGCTCAAAAGATTCTCAAAAGATTCCATTAATGGAGCTTAAAGGTTCTTTACATTATCGTGTTTGAAGGTTCTTTACATTGTTTAGTTTATTATGTTCTTTATAAACATTGTTATTGCTTTTATTATTTTTTTTACATTGTTTTTTCATTTAGTATGTTCTTTACATTATTTCCTTACCTAAGGTATTTTATAAACATGTAAAGGTCTTACATTATTTTGTTTATTACCGAGTCGTTATGTTATTTAGATAATTAAATATATATTAAAGTATGAAATATAAACATATATATACAAATAATTATTTATCATTCATATATAAATTATTTATTATTTATTTTTTCAAGTATTTTTATAAAATATATGTGCTTTAAAACATTTGTTCATGTTTCTTGAGGATCTCTCTGTAATATATTATAAAACAATTATAATACATTTATGATATATCTATCCTTCAAAACATCTTTCCTAAATACATTTTATATATTCATGATAAATTAAATACCATACCATAACTTAGAGGTTCACAAAGTGCCATAGGTGTAACCATGTAAAGCATTGTAACACATTTATGTTAGTATTGTATTCAACCAAGATATTTATTTTGTGTTTGATATTATGCAAGTCTTCAATTGTTTAAAGAGGAGCAATTCATTGTTCTCAAGACCTATTTGGGTGATCGTCTAAAATGTTCATATTTTAGGTCTTATCTTTTTCCAACAACCAATCCCCTGGGCCTTTAGACCCTTCTTCCCATGAAATGAGCTACATTCCCTTGTTGGGTCATTAAATTCAAAGGGCCTATAAGAGGGAAATATTATGGAAGTGTAATGAGAAGAAAGTGGTAATTATGGTCGGGAATGGTACGATGACCCCGCAAGGGACCCCCAATTGCACCCGTTCCCCAAAAGTTTTCCACTTACTAGGAAATATATGACACTCACCAAGGTGAAACAAGTTCAAAAGCATAATTTCCAAGAAGGCATTCTATTATATAAATCATCTTTAATAAAACATGTTTAAATGCCTCAAATATTAGGTTGATGATCTGCCATAATACCTTACTTGTACCACATGGAGAAAGACCCATGTATTGTCTAGAAACTACCTAGTGTGGTGGATGCATTGATAATGGATCCAACCCGTGGTGACAGAGCAGGATTACATATGTTCAAGTGGACATTTCTATTCATGTTGTCTCTCAAGAATCCATATATGAAACCTAAGGGCTTTGAGACATCATCTCCTTAGTTATCCCACAAAACAGGGATAACGATATGGAAGTAAAGTACGAAGATGAGGATAAGTTAGTTACACTATTGTGCTCATTTCCTGACTCCTAGGATCATCTGGTCATATCTATGTGGTTTATCTCAACACATGCCATTGATTATGACAGTGTTGTGGGAGCTCTGTTGGTTGAGGAAATGAGGATAAGGTCTAGTAAAGAAACCTTAACAACGAAAGCAATGGTGGTCATAGGTCAATCTACAAAAAGAGAGCAATATCAGAGGGGTACATCAAGGTCTAATCAAAGGGAAAAAAGGGTAAGAAGAAATGTTGGTTCTGTGGAAAATCAGGGCATCCAAAGAAGGACTACTTGAAAAGAAAGAATGCATCCAAAGAGGACTCCACAAAGGAAGCAAAGGAAGTTTATTTAGCTAAAACAAGTTTAGGTTCATGATCATGTATGGTTGATGAGGTATTGTCTACTTGTGATGTTTCACATCAACATCAACATTGGTTGTTAGATTTTGGTGCATCCAGATACATGTTTCTTCATAGAAATTGGTTCTCAACTTACTAATCTATTGATGGTGGTGTTGTTTTTATGGGAAATGAATTTTCATGTAAAATTGTTGGGGTTGGTAGTGTCTGGATTAAAATGCATGATGGTTTTGTAAGAACATTAACAGATGCAAAGCATGTACCCTAGCTTAGAAATAACTTGATATATTTGAGAGTTCTATATCCTACTGGTTACAGGTGTACAACTCAAGGTGGAGTACTGAAGGTGTCCAAAGGCATCTTAGTAGTCATAAAGATAAATAGGATCATGAACCTTTATTAGCTTGAAGAAAGAATTGAAATGAACCAATCAGTGGTAGCATATGAAGGCGCAATTGACTTTGTTTGTTTATGGCATCAATTTTTGGTTCATATGATCGAGAAAGGGCTTAAGGTACTAGTTGATCATATGTCACTTCCAAGTTTAGAGTTTCTGAATTTGAATTTCTGCAAGTATTGTGTTTTTGGAAAATGATGTAGACAGGAGTTTAAAAGAGGAAGACATATAAGCAAAGGTATCCTTTCTTACATTCATTTATATGTTTGGGGATCACCCCTTACAATTTATTTTGGAGGATCGTCTTATTTTGTGACATTTATAGATGATTACTCTATAAAGGTTTGGGTCTATTTACTTAAAATAAAATCTAATGTATTTAATAATTTTAACCAATTCATAGCTTTGGTTGAAAAGAGAACTGACAGGTCAATCAAGTGTTTAAGAACATATAATGGAGATGAGTTCACATATGTGGAATTTGAAAACTATTGCAAGGAACCCAGGATCGAAATACATAAGACCACATTTTATACTCCTCAACAAAATGGTGTTGATGAACACATGAATATGACTCTTCTAGAGAGAGCAATGAGCATCCTCAGTAATGCCAAGTTGTAGTAAAAATTGTGGGAAGAATCAGTTCTTACAACATGATATCTAACAAATTGGTCACCATCAACTGCAATAAACTGTAAGATTCTAGAAGAGGTATGGAAAGGTCATTCATGCGATTATTCAAATCTGAGAATATTTGGTTGTGCTGCATATGCTCTTGATTCTAAATATCGACGTTCTAAGTTAGATCCTAGATCAAAGAGATATGACTTTGTTGGTTATGGTGATGGAGTTAAGGGGTACAAATTGTGAGATTCTATTGTTGGGTATGTGTTATATTCTTTGCACGAGTAATAGCATCTCAGCATATGCATTGGATGCACAAGTGGGTTACAAGGGGGTGCAGTGCCCCGAAAAAAATAATTATGCATCGGGCCTGCATTTTTTCTACCTCAGGACTGCATTATATTTAGGTGGTTTTTCGGCACATGGTTTCTTTGCCGATGGTTTTATATTTCCGGTTAAGGAATTAGGGTTTTGGACTAGTCCATGTCATTAGGTTAGGGTTTTGAATGTCATTGGATCCTATATGTATTTTGTATTGTATACATTGTAACATGATGAATAATATAAAATATGTTGGTTTTCTCGGTTTGGGTTTCCAGGGGAAAAATCTTTGTGGAATCTTTGTATTTTCCATTGTATCTTTTTTGTTCCTTTATTGAATATCCATTTGAAGTAGATATTGTACAAGGTTAAAATCTACACCTACTTCCCACAAACTCATCATAAGAAGAGATGTAGTATTTTATGAATCATCACTCATAAAATCAGATCTTGTAGATGTTGAAGTGAGACAAGAAAAAGTACCGCAAGTTCAACAAATTCATTTGGAGACTCAACCATCTTCAAAAAGGGAGGATCATGAATAAGTTCCAGAAGATCAAGATGAAGATGCATAAAATATTTAGGAAACTAAGGATTGCCTCAACCATCTATAAGGAGATCTATATGGGTTAGGAATCCTCCCACAAGGTATGATGATTATGTTTCATCTATGGCTTTGGTTTCTATTGATGGAGAGCCTAGTTGTTACCAAGAAACAATTAAGGTATCTAAAACTACTAAAAGGAAAGAATCTATGCAAAAAGAAATGGATTCCTTAGAGAGGAATAAAACATGGGACCTAGTAGAACTACCAAAGGACATGAAGGTTGTCCGCTACAAGTGGGTCTACAAACTGAAAAAGAGTGTTGATTATAAAATTCAAAGGTATAAAGAAAGATTGGTAGAAAAAGGGTATTCTCCAAGGGAAGGTATTGATTTTCATGAAATATTTTCACGAGTTGCGAAGCTTGTTTCAATTTGTGTTGTGTTAGCACTAGTTGCTTTACTTGATATTGAGTTAGAGCATCTAGAAGTTAAAACAACATTTCTACATGGATATTTGGATGAGGAGATATATATGGAACAACCAAAAAGGTTTGCTCAATATCAAAATAAGAGGTTTGTTTGCAAACTCAAGAAGACATTATATGTCCTTGACTAGTCTTCCAGACAATGGTAAAAGAAGTTTTATTCCTTCATGGTGAACCTAAATTTTATAAGAAGTGAATATGATCAGTGTGTTTACTTTAAAAAGTTGGAAAATGACATATTCTTTATTTTGGTGTTATATTTTGACAATATGCTTGTGGCAAGAAAAAGCATGGTCAAAATCAATAGGTTAAAGGCTCAATTGGCTAGGGCGTTTGATTTGAAGGATATGAGCAACAAAAAAAATATTAGGCATGGAGATACACAAAGACATGAAAAACAGTAAGTTGTGGTTATCACAATAGAAGTATGTGGAGAAAATACTTATGAGATTCGGTATGAATAATGTGAAATCCGTACAGATCCCTTTGGCTTCCCATTTTAGGATTTCTTTAGGTTTATGTCTAGTAATGACGAAGAAAATGATTATATTTCTCGTGTACCATATGCTATTGTAGTAGGAAGTTTGATGTATGCGATGGTGAGTACTAGACCAAATATTTCACATGTAGTTGATGTTATCATTAGATATATAGAAAATCCAAGCAAAGATCATTGTGAAAAAGTGAAATGGGTGCTTTGGTATCTTAGAGGCACAAGTAATTATTATATCACCTATGATGGTTCCAATGATTTAGTTTATGGTTATGTATATTTAGATTTTGCAGGTGACTTGGAAAAAAGGAGATCCACTTCAGGATATGTCTTTACTCTTGCAGGAGGACCTGTTAGTTAGATGTCAAAGATTAATAATGTAGTTTATTTATTCACTACTGAGGAAAAATATATGGTTGCTTCACATCAATGCAAGGAGGCAATTTGGTTAAAAGGTTTTCTAGGTGAGTTTGGAAGGATGTGAGACAAGGTAAACGTATTTTGCGATAGTCAAAGTGTTATTCATTTGGCTAGAAATCTAGATTATCACAGTAAGACAAAGCATATCTCTATTAAATACCATTTTGTAAGACATGTTGTTGATGAAGTGGGAGTGACTCTGGAAAAGGTCCATACAAAACTGAATTGTTTAGACATGTTTACAAAACTAGTTTTGTTAGAGAAGCTACAATGGTGTTTGGATTCTCTTGGCTTGCAGAAAATGTGATGAATTAATTCGAGCATGACATATCAGGGAAATTTTTTCAGGGTGGATATTGTTGAAAACGTGGAAAATAATTTCCCATGTGGTTGCATGCACATCATCTAAAATTAGAATGTGCATGCATGCACACCACAGTGAACAGTTAATCATCTTTTCTAACTATTTGATAGGTGCTATATATATGAGCATACCCATAGAGGTGAAGTGAGAGAGTAGAAATGTAGTGTAGCATAGTGTATGGGAAGAGAGTGAGAGGATGGTTGTATTCCCAAGATTGGATATTGTATTTTTCCCTTGAATAATAAGAATACAGATTATCACTACCCTGTGTTTTTTCCTATACTGGGTTTCCACTTAAATCTCTGTGTTCATTGTGTGATTGTTGTTCACGGTTTTTTTCTTTTCAATTAATCTTTCTATGTTTATGCTTCTCGTGCCTAACAACTGCATCCACGTTGGAATCAAGAAAAGAATTTTTGGGAAATCTCCCTGAATGATTACCAAATGCATCACGAGAGATTGTGGAGCATTAAGAAGATGATATGTCAAGGCAGTTGAGATTCCCATTATTCCAAAGAGGCTACTTGGAATGTATATTTGTGATAGAATCATGTGGGATTGGAAGCCAGAAGAGCTAGTGGTGAAGAACTAAAAGTGCCAGTGCGCTCGAGCCAGGAAGCATATAAAAGGGAGCAATGACAATAGAAAGAGAGTTACTCAATTGGTTGATGGTTGATGGCTATCAACATTACTTTTGTTTTCAATGTACTTGAGCTCTCTATGACCCTATTTTTGTAATGTCTATGGTTGTTAGTCTTTCACATCTACAAATTCACAAGGAAAGTGCATGGTGCTATGTAATGTAGCATTGGTCAAATGTATAAGAGAAAAAGGCTTTGTTGCTGTCATTTTATGAGTTTATTATTTTAAGTCTGTGATTGTTGAAGGAAGATAATAAATCTATAGTGATTATGCTCTTATGATATGTTGATCATGTGTCAATTGAATGTGTGTGTTGTTGTTTCATATTGTTAGTTGTTTAGTAGTTTCAATGAATTTTCTGAATGCCAACCTAGACGTATTTTTTGTATTTAGTCCTACATTGTCGACAAAAGACCAAATGGTCTCTGTGATCTTCATGGCATCTTAGGTGAGACCTTCTTTAGTCTTTATCCAAAAATTGATATGTCAATGCCTTGGGGTTTTTCCTGGTCAACTCTAAACAAACCTTGAGTCTTCAACCCCCTACCTTTAAGAAAGATGCATGCAAGCGTGAACAAGCCAACACACCATCGCATAATGGTGATTTCAACCTCTTTATGTCATGATGTCGAATATTATTTCAACTAACCATATTATCACAATCTAATCTGATGTCCTCTTGACGTCGTAATGTTTATATATTTTCTAATTAAGTAAGTAGTTGGGATGGAGGTATTATATTCGTTTGTACAACACTATTAACGAATTTTTGTTGACCGTTGTTTCTGTGGAGATATTATATTTGTTTGTTACAACACTATTAACGAATCTTTATTGACTGTTGTCCCAGAAATTGCATCCATAACATCAGGGCGAAATACAGAGAGGATGGTAACCGTATGAGATCAAAGACATGCTATCTGCTGGCCTATTTACAGTTATGGTAAACCTGGCATTAACGGGATTCAAAGATTCAATTAGCATGTAGACAGTAGACAAAGTCATCGGAGGGTCCAGCTACAAGTTCAACAAAAGGATGAAAACAATGGCCGTGAACCAAAATATGCAGGTAAAGGATGAAAACTTGGCTGCGAATCCAAAACTTGATGAAAACTCGGTTACGAATTCAAAACCTAATTGAATTTATTTATATATTTAAAAATACAATTTAAATAACAAAAAATAACAATTTTATCTAGATTACAGAAAAAAAAAAAAAAAAAAAATCTGTTCTATACTTATCTTAAACAAGTAGAACATATCTCTATACTTCAACAATGAACATACACAGTAAGCAATGAACATACACAGTAAGCAGTGAAAAAACATAATAGAATCAGAAATACTGAAAATAATCCCACGCAGGATTAAAAAACATTGAATGGCACATAAAACTGACCGCAGGACTGAGTATGCTCTCCGTTCAACTGCACCTGCTGTTCCTCCGTGTCCCAAGTCTGCACCGCAGGACTGAGTATGCTATCTCTCTAAATGCATTCACAATGAGTAAAGGGACGAAAACTCGGCTGCGATGAAAATTCGGTTACGAATTAAAAACTTAATTAAATTTATTTATACATTCAAAAATATAATTTAAATAGCAAAAACTAACAATTTTATCTGAATTGCTGAATTACAGAAAAAAAACAAAAAAACAAAACGTTTAACAAACCCCATCTAATCTATATTATATACTTATGAACATTTAACAAACCCCATCTAATCTATTACAGGAAAAAACTAAAAAGTAAAACGTTTAACAAACCCCATCTAATCTATTCTATACTTATCTGAAACAAGTAGAACATATATCTATACTTCAACAGTGAACATACACAGTAACTGACCTGCAGGGCTGAGTATGATCCTTTCTTGTGTGTTCAACTCCGAACATACACAGTAACTGATCCTCAGGGCTGAGTATGATCCTTTCTTGTGTGTTAAAATGAACTATATTGAATCTCGTTGGCCGCTAAAAGTCTCGCTCCAAGGCGGTCTTTTGTCGCTTTATGTGGAAAATAACGTAAGCTCGTAGCTGACAAGGACAGCCTCAACAGAACTCATTTTGGTCACGCCAACATACGTAATTCTTTCATAAATACGTAAATACGTAATTGCAACTTTGTGGAAGTGGCCAATGTTTGACTTCCATTTTTCTAATTAAAGATATTTCAATAAGTTATTAGCCTTTCTTAGCACACATAAATTATTCAACCGTTTGCTTCTTTTTTCATCCATTAATGACAATAATCTAACAAACTCCTAAATCAATCTGGTAGAAATATTTTCTACATTACAATTAGCAAACCACAATCGTAATAATATGATGATGAATATCTCATATTAAATACATAAGACAAGTAGGAGTTACTTACTCCAACAAACTCTCTTAATGAGTAGTTTTCGTGATCTCCGTTGAGTGTGGTCTTCATCAACATCCCTTAACCATTTTGAAACCTTCAAGGATACTAACTGCATCAAGTTGTCTCTTAACCCTCACTACAAGACCAATCTCATGTCTCAACAACTAATGAGGGATCACTCCCTCCATCCACGTCTCCAGAACCAACTAGATTTTACCTGCAGGTGATCGATTTTGAAAATACAATTTCTTTTGACCTAGTAATCAATTTAGACTAACAACTGACCAATCTACGGACATACTTCCATCTACAAAGATACATAAATAACCATAACAAAAACTCTTGAACTAAAAAAAAAAAAAAAAACCAAAAAACACTAACTTAACTAATTTATGATTTCCCCATCTTCTTCTTTGAGGGTTTCTCAAGGATTCAATGACTGCTTCTCAAGGATTCAAATAGTGAGAAGGCGAGATTCCACATCATCAAAATCATTATGCTGGTATGCTTCAATGCCTTCAGAGAACTGATGACTTTGTTTCCAAGCATCATGGAGCAAATTGTCCAAGTGGGTGCCAAATTGCAAATAAATCTGGCGGAGGAGGTTCAAGGGGTGGTCCATGCTAATAACGACCATGTAGATGCCTAAGATTTTGGTTCGATGCATGAAAGCGAAGGAGGATTTCGTTCTCGAGTTTCATAATGCACGCTATCCCATGGCAATGAGAGAGGATGCACAATAATTTAGTCCAGATCGTTTCATGACGAGGATAAAGGGAAGAAATTGTCGAAGTATTTTTTCTGGTCGAATGGCCCTGAAACTTAATCATCAAACAAAAAATCAATCTTCACACAAATAAACACTCAAACAATAATCTATCTACTCTCCTACAAAAAATTACATCTCTTTCATGTTCTCTCTCTATGAGGAAGTTGTTCCTAAGTTCAATTCAGACCATCTTTGATACCAATTCATAAATTGGGAGAGGAGACATTATTCACACACAAAATATATTTTAAGTATTGTAATATTTAATCAGCAAAAGTACATATAAATACATTGATCTTATCCTTGTGATAGATTGATTATCTTAGTCATACAATCCATTTGTTGAGAGAATCTCTCAACCACACATCTAAGATTTCTCTTAGATCTAACAAACTCCTAAATCACTCACGTAGAGATATTCTCTACACTACAATTAGATAACCACAATATTAAAAATATGATGATGAATATCCCATATTAAGTACATAAGACACGTAGGATTTAATTACTCTGAGACTTCTAAATGGTGGATTTTCAATGAACTATGGCTCATGTATTCTCTTTTAAATTTTCTGTTTAACTATTACTTGAACCATAACTACTGCAACAAACCAAGATCACAAGAAGAATAACCATGCACAAGAACCCAAGAAGTATCATGGGAAACCTTTCTCAACAAAGGAAGAAAACCTAGCCAATCCTTTGCTACATTCCTCAAGAGAAAGATCTCCCACATCATCACCAAACCTAGCACACAAGTGGGTGTTGTAATTTTCATAATTTCAGACCACAACTTCTGAAATCATGAGATGACACACTGATAAGTGGGTTTTCTCAATGGGAATTCACCTTTATTTATACAAGACTTGTCACATCAAATGATGTGTCTATTGGCACAATAGGGCCGACCTCAATAACTCAAAATATAATTAATAATTACCATATTAATTATCTTTTATATTAATTATCTATTAGATTAATTATCTTTTACATTAATATGGGGCCGACCTGTACCCTTTAAATTACAAATAGGGTTACAGGTAAGTCTGAATATTGAACAATATAGCAAGGGTATCATACACCCACTAGTGCTCAGCCACTAGGGGCACATCCATAGGGATTTCTATATCTATGTCTCACTGTGTCTCACACGAGAACCACACTCACTAGTGCTCAACCATTAGGATCACGATCACTTGTGTTCATCCACAGGCACATCCAACTCAACAGATCTTCTTTCCCACTGCATTAAACATGAGATTCATATGGAATTCATCATCTCAATTATTTGCTTAGATGAGGCTAATACGACTTCTTCATCTCTGTCTCATAACGATGCACCCTACTCATGGGAATTCACACGTTTAGCTTGTGTTCATCTAGAGGCACGTCTAACTCAACAGATCTTGTTTCTCACTACGTTACATAGGAGAATCTCCTCGAGTTCTTCTCAACTCTCTGTAAGGAGGAGCCCATCACTACGTTCCAGTTCTTTCTCATATATGAACCACACACCCACCTTAGGGGCTCTCTCTCAGGTTGAGTAAATCACTCTGTGTCCTGGAGGATGTCTCACACAGCTGTAATCATCAACACTAAACACTATAAATGCCACCGCAATGATATTTTCCAAATAAGTGTTCAAAAAATGCTTATGGATTTAAAAAAAATGCATGCTTTTATAATCCATGCACATTCCTTGACCTACAAGTGATAAGAAATTTTGACCCTTGTTAACACACAAAGGTCCACTAGGATAAGATCCTATATGCATAAGGGTTTATGATTGTTGTTTATATGTGTGTTTCAAATTGCATAAATTAAAGTGTAGAAATAAATCTACTACAAGGAGAAAGTTGAATATCAAGGAAAATTTGAGGTTTAAAATGAGCTTCCTAAACAAATTTTCTTAATAAAGAAAATATTAATTTCAACCAATATGATTTACAACGATTATGTCAATGACATGGATGAATTGTGTTGGAGGGAGAAAATGAAAACAAATTTCTGTTCCACATATTTTCATTTTATCTTCTCATGGGTTTACAAAAAGTATCATGTGTGGGTACTTGTTGGATGCACAATTTAATTTTACATCTTTGTCTACTTTCCCTCCAAAATTCCTAACTTCTAATTTTCTTATTTTATTAATTTTATTAAAAGTCTCATTTAGACCTCAAATATCTGCTAATGAGAAAATAAGAATTGAAATATAATATTTCACTTGTTGATAACTGTTTGATAATATAGCTTCATATATTTCTCTTGATGTACATGTTCTCAACAACGCTTGTCAATCTACACTTTTTCCCATGCATTGCATAAGACTGCTTTGAGCATAAAAGGAGAACATCATTCCACCTTGATTTACAAAATTTTCAAAAATATTATTCCAAATTGAAACTTTCTTTCATTTAAAATAGATGTTTCTTCCTCCCTAAACTACCAACTTCCTCAAAAGAAGGTAGATGTTTTTTATTTTCTTTATCTTCATTTTGGTTATATATCATATTGATGGTTTGAATTGTATCAATTCCTTCTTATTTTTTCTTGCAGATATAGCCCATGCAACATCATGATGGTATCTACTTTGTCATATGTGTTTTTATTTTTGAATTTGATGCAGGAGCATCACCAGCAAAGCACAGGCATGGAAGACAGCTGGGCGCACTAGCGCATATTTTGAAATATTTTGAATTTCAAAGATTAGTGTATTAATGTAATATTAGACCAAAAAAATTGAGTTATGAACATATTTAATGATCGGAGGCTGACCCATCGCATGAGACTGATGGGGAATGTATTTTGTTTTATGAATCGGATCGCAGTATAGATCTAGAGCTTGCTGTCTTATCTGTCTGATTCAATATTTATTGCAATAGATGTGAAGTAGTTGATAACATTTAATTCCGATGAGATAGCATAGAGTAGTTGGAGGGAAAGACTCAAAGAGCACCCCTTCTGTATAAATCTTTGTAATATTGCCCTAGTGGTTGTTGATTGTTGTAGAGAAGTTGTTGATAGAAGAGAGTTAATCAGTCGTTCTTGAATCTAATGTGTAGATTCTCATTGTGAGTTAAGAACTCGGAGATACATAGATATTTTGTATGAATGTATGTAAGTTTCATTTGGATGAATATAACAGAGGAGCATTGTCCCAAATGTGTGTTGTTATGTTTCTATCTGTCTGAATGAATGGTAGACTCTCTGTTATTTTTGAATTCTTTGTTATTTCTTGTTCTTAAATCCATGACTGCATTTTCTTTGTTGAATTTATGAGTCACTGTGAGGGATAAATATGTTTAAATTATTTCTTTTCTTTAAGTGAGTGCAAGGTCTACATAGCTTTCATAAGGATCATGAACGAGTCTGTTCTGACTCAAAAGATTAGAAGAGATAGTGAAACTTGTATGTGTGCAAGGAGTGCATTGACATCCACAAGGAGTGCATGAAAGAGTTTTCAGACTGGAAATCTCAGGAGGAGTAGTTTTATTTCAATCACGAGACACATAAGCAGTTGGATAACAGTTGCAAGGAGTGTGAATTCATCCACACAGAAGTTTTGAATTGTGGACGAAAATATGTTGGAAGGTGTGCACAGATTGATATTTCGACTAAGTGTCAAAGAAAGTGTTTAGAGGAACTTGAGGAGTTTAAAGATCAAGAGGGAGAGCGACCGGAATCATCAAGGGAAGAAGTTCCTGAAGTCTTCACTGAAAGTCATTGAATGAGGTATTCGTTCTTGGAGGAAGGTGAACGATTCCAGACCATTAGATCTGGTAAAGCCACACGAAAGATAGTCATGGAGTGTTTCGGTACTTTGGAGTTCGGCAAGTTCAAGGACTTGACCAAACAATAGTCCCGAAGTCTGAAGTCGTGATTCAATCCTAACCGTTGATCGCATAAGTGCATGTGGAAATGGATTACAAAGTTCGAGAATTGGAAGGCTAGAGGTTTGTGGGCGAAAGGCCTAGAGTTTCACGAGGTCGTGAGGTCCTAACCATAGTGGGGTCGACGAATCTTATAAGACACGTGCTAAGGATTCGAAAGCTCGAAGACAAGCGCTTCAATAAAAGTTGAGGGAAGGATTCAGTATATCCCCAAAGTCCAAACCACGAAGAGGTAGACCCATGGTCATAGCCAGGTTCACCTGCGAAAAAGACTTGTGTGTGTGGGTAGAGTAGTTTTGGGTACCTGTAGGGACCCAAGGAGTCTCCCCGACTCAGTATTTCAAATGATACTACACCGGGAGGTCGACATGCCCCAGCCCTTTGGAGGGAAGGGGGTCTGCATAGAATTTTTTGAAATCACCAATTTTAAAAGAAAAATATTTGTTTTTTTCTTAAGTATATATTAATAGCCTCAATAAAAAAGTAGCATTTTATTGGATCAACAAGAAAAATGAAAACAAATCTACCCAATTCTTGTCCAATATGATAAACAACTCTATCAAGTCATTATGACTCAAATCAGTAATTGCATTACAGAAATTGAGAACCAATAAATCAATTTCTAGTGTAGTCATATGTGATTGTAAGATTTCCAATGCAAGGTGCAATGAAATTCGATAAGTTGAAACACATGAAAAATCACATTAGTTTGGAAGTGATCCCCTTTGTACTCGATCCTTTTGCGATACCTACATATCCAATATTTATTTAGCTTATTCGGGAAGATTTTGAGAATCATCGACCTTCCTTTTTTGTTTTTTGTTGGTTTTTCGAATTCATCTTCATCATCTATATTTGTATTTCACCAAGGATATCACCAAGTTGAATGATGTGGTGCCTTTGCACATTGTACACTTCTAGTACATTGTTTAAGTCTACTTTGAGAGATATATGATTGTCACTATCATTAGTTTCAATGTAACTTGATGCAATTTTGTGAACATGTCTCTCTGCCTTAATGCTCTTGCTATATGTATTTAATGCATTTTATATCACCCTTTCCTTGACTAAATTACTTATATAGTGTCGTGGCTGCAACAACCCCTCTTTACTTTTTCTTTTACAAGCGAAAGGAAAGGCCTCCCCTACTAAAATTTCAAACCTATTGTCTAATCCTCTACTGCTTGAGCCTAATGCTATTTATTTTCCTACCTTGAAGGTGTTAGAACCAAAAGTCACCTCCGAATTGTGGCGGAGGTAAGCCCAGTACCCATCAGAGTTTTATGTCACAGGTTGGCTATAAAACATCAGATTGACACAGTCTCAAGAAAATATCATCTTAACTCAGAAAACTGGTCTGGATGCACAAGCAAGTGGGGTCTTGGTTTAACTTCAGTCAGTAAGTTGCAGTATAGTGGTGAGTAGGAGGAAGAATTTGGTGAGAAAATTTAGAGGTCTATTGAGGACATCAGGTCTTCCAGCAACCTAAGGAGGAAAAGTTTTGAAAACAAGATATTTTTGAATTCAAATCTCAAAGAAACTAAAAGGAATTATAACAACATTATAATCAAACATGTATAATAATACGGTCACAATAATTCATGTGAATCAGTGAATCATGAACTCTTTCAGTATCAGAGGAAAACAAGAGGGAGTAACAAAGATGACTATCATTAAACAAGAAATCTCATATTACAACGCATAACCAGAGAACCAAAAGCTTCATTAAAAATTTACAATAAGGGAGCTTTCTCTACTATCGACCCTAACAAAATATCAAAACTGAGTATTTACACTCAAAGCAACTTGCTCCCTTTAGAAGTGCACTCTAGTCATGCATTCAAGGCTTCACGTCTGCATATTCCTCTATCATGCTGCACTTGCATTCTTATGTCAAATGCAAGATCATATCAATATGGGCTTCACAAGAAAATCCATGATAGGGGAACTTTTGGCTGACAGTCTGTCCTCCACGGCTAGATTTTCCATGATTTCCATTTATGTGGTGAAACGCGGTTTCAATCACCTTCCCCATTTTCATTATCTACTTTTATTGGGATCAGGATGAGGCTTGAAACCCATGAATGTTCCATGTGAGCTCACAACTCCTCTGAGTCAATTCTGGAACCTCGAGGCCATGTAGATCTTTCTTTGTGACCAATTCTAGTGCTTTGATCTTTCACGCAGCTCTTTTTCATCGCCCACATGATCTTGGGTCATGACCTTGTGCTTATCCCATATGAAATTTCAGGATTTCGCATTTCGATACTTTTCACTCCCCTTGACCTCAAATATCCCAATGTTCGTTCCTATGAAATGACCCTGCTTAGATCGACGATCGGATCTACGTTGAATCTGACGACCATGATCATCTCCTTGAACAACTTTGGTCACCTGTTACTCAATCAGGTGCTTTCCTTTCGTTTGACCCCACTTTTCATATGACCTTGGGCTGTGATCGCGGGCCTAATTCCCAAGAGTTTCAAGATTTTGTGTTTTGCGATTTCGCGTTTTGTTCCATGCTGAAATCCCCAAATCACGAAATTGCGATCACTCGGATTGGATGACATGCATCCCTTTACATTGGACGGCCCAAATCATATCAACATTTCGAGTTTCGCGAGTCCTCGTGACTCTACCCTTTGACTAATCCATTATGAGAGTAAGCGAAATGTTGATTGTGTGCCAAGTTCTCTTCCCAGGATCGACAGCTAGGATGACCTCATGATTTCAAAACTCTGTCTGGCGCTATACTTCATGAAAATCTACAATCTCGATCCCTCTATGGTCATCGATCCACTCTTCCCGATGGAGCTCTGTCGTTGAAAGTTGATCTTGCTTGCTCGCTTGATTTGAGTCCATATCAGACTGCTCTAAGTGTTGCGCTTGGTGCTCACGACTACGGCCTATGAACAATTACTTGGATTACTGGCTGAGGGCTTGGGAAAACAAAAGGATCAATGAAAAAGGTAAAGAGAGAAGTGTTCGACCTTAGAGAAAACAAAAAATATTAGGGCCGATATTTCTTAGGAAGCCAATGAAATGAAAGAAAAGAAAAAATGCAAACTTAAGTAGAAACCACAGGCTCAAAGACTCTGACAAGTTTATGTGATAACAAAAGGAGTTGGGGGTTATATCTTGAATGATGACTATCTTTGATGGGTGTTGATTAATCCTTTTGATATAATGATTTCAAATGTCCTCATGATGATTATTGACCTGTGATATTTCATTGACCTTTCTATGATGGAATTGACATGTCATCTTCAGACCTTTTGTTGATTCTGAAGTTCTTAATGATGTTATGTGGCTATAAGGTTTGGTATTGTATTGCATGTCTTGAATGAGTTCGTAGTTGAAGAATTAATGAGTGGGTAACACAGTTTATGCATCTCCCTTCTTGCATGTTGTGCTTCATGACGCCACCTTTTATACCTTCACATGTGGATCTTAATCTTCTATTTCATACTCTAAGTATGAATTACAAAATAAATAATCCTTCTTCTAAGTTGAAACTTGACACATACAATATCAAGACACCTATCGATATGCACCAACGATTGATTTTTGAAGAACCTAACACTCTCTTATACATTTACTTAAAGGTAGGAAACATAATATTTATGATGTATTGATGAGTCTCCTTTTAAGCGCATGACTGATATCATTCTTTTTTTTTTTAGCAGTAAGTTTGTAGGGCGACTTTGTTGATGTGAGCTCTCCTCGAGAGGCCTATGGGGAAATCTCTTGATCCTTTTCCACAACCTTGAGCTTAATTCTTGCTAGGCTTTTCCTCATCGGGAAGCGACTTACCTTGGCTTGTAGTTACCTCAAGGTCCAAAGTACACAAGGTTGTCAGATCCATCTTTTTTTCCAGCATGTCCCTAAACCTTTTTAGATTGATATATACTGAGTCCTTTTCGGTCTTACCTGTTAGCACTCTGTAATTTGCCTAAGGCTACTGAGGCAATCATAGAGGTAACCTCAAACCGCTTCGAGTCTTGGATCTAGCCCTCCAAGACTCAGAGAGGGATCTCTCTTTTAGTTTTAACTTGGTTTGTAAGGGATGGATGTTAGGCTAGTTATAAAAGTATAGGGTTTTGATTTTTAAATGGTCAGTTTGGGACAGCAAGGAGGGCCATTGGGCAAATGGGGTTTGCGCTTAATAATGTGATTCACATCTCAGATCTGGACAAAGCTCTTTCACAGGGCAAGGTAGCGGCAATATTGGATCAAATTAAGTTTTGATGGCGTCGGTTTGAGGAAGAAGTAGGGGAGGTAAAAGCCAACCACGGGAGCAGCTAAGAATTCTTGAACTAAGCTTTGGAAGAAAACATAAAGATCATCAAAAGCTCAGAGGCAAAGTATCTGCTGATAAATTCTGCTTCTATTACTTTCCTTCTGATAATAAAAACTGAAAACAAGCATAATAATCATAGGAAAAACATTAAACAGAGATAAACACCACCAATATCACCACACAGGAATCCTGTAAAAGAAAACATGCTCATTGCTGATTGATCATCTAAATATTACAAAAATATTCTCTGGTCATACACACCCCATGCTCCAGCAAAGAAAAATAAAAATTACAGGTTGAGACCTCTCACACAGGTCGAAACCCTCTCCTCTCAGCCCAGTCGAACCCTCCTCTAGTCTTTTACATCTCTATAAATAATAAACAAACCCCCCAACCTTTCCAAGACTTGCACTCTGCCTCTGTTTTATAAAAATAGATAACAGTTACAATGCTTTGACACCTGTGGACTGTTTCTAAAACAAACAAAACGATTTGGCAACTACTGATTTAACATCTGGAGTTAGTTAATGGTTTGCTGGCGAATGGAAGTTAACAGCATCACAATGAACAAATGTGGCAGCAGTCGAATGCCTTGAGGTGGTTGGGTAACTATAACCTCCTGCCATGTGTTCCCTGTAACCGAATTTCTTGTTTGCCAGATGGTTCGATCTATGCCTGAAAATTGGGATACATTCCATTTTTCATTCATGGAATTAAAATTGCCACATGCCCTTGACTGCCAGTTGCATTTGAACGATGCTTCAAACAATGATCTTTCTTCTTTCTCAGATTCTTTCAATGCTACAGAGCATTTGTGGGATTTGATCATATGAACAACCTGGTTGACATGTTGTGAATCCTTTGACCAAAAAGAAATTTCCTTCACATAAATGTTGCTTGGAAATTTGTGGTTGGCATGTAGTTTGCATTAAAACCCGTCCCTGGAACATTGAGAATTATCCTTATATAAGAAATGCCTCCATCCTGTTGGCTCGAAACACACTTTATAGTGGCTATATGAAAGGAATCATAACACCATAAATTGGTACCAAAACTGCATCGTTCTTTGTATCAACCTGAATCATAAGATCTCTTGCAGAAGGGATATCATCTACATTTTTTTAAGCAATCATCTCATTGGATGGCTTAGAAGATCTATGCCTGTCCCCTGAATCATTACCCCCTATAGCCAATCTCCTTGTAGTCTCCTCGTTCTTTCAACTGCGTAAAGTCCTCTCGTAACATTTTTTCCTGTATGGAAACAGAAGATAATTTTTTGTTCAGAATCTCTCTCTCCCTTTGCAAACCATCCAGTTCCTCTTTCAATGTCGCTATATCTTTAACTGTGGCTGATATTTCAGCTTTGAGATCGATAATCTCCTCTGTCAATGATGGCACTTGCAGCTTAAGTCCATTCACTCTTGTTTGACCCATTGCATGTTCCTGTTTTACACTTTCTAACTCTCTTACCAATCATCATATAGTCTTCCTCGACTACTTGTAGCTTCTGCCTGAGTTTTCCAAGAATATTATCCTTTTCTTTTATCAGATCATTACCAGTTTTAATTTTAGTATCCATTTGTTCACACTTTTCCTGAGCAACACTTAATTCATCCTGCAATGCATCTGCATGTTTTTCCTCCTCCTTGAACCTTTGTATCAACTCCTGAAATTTCAACACCTCGCCCTCTAACCTTTGCAAATTTCTAGCACTCATTTGGATCTCGTTTTCAAATGCCTTCTTTTCCTCATATGACTTGCTTAATTCTTCCACCAATTTCTCTATATGCTTGTCCCTTTGAGCAATGTTGCCCTGTAGTATAGTCTCAAGACTAATTTGTGTTAATTCCACAGTCAGAAATATTTGATTTTCCTCTTCTTGTTATTGAGGAAAAATGATGAGGGATTTCTGAATCAAATGCATCCAAAACAAGAGTGAACTCCAGATTTCTTTCCTTTAGTGCTTTAACATCACCCAACGCTCGCTGTGGGTAATATTCCTCTGCAATATAAGCAAGGTTAAACATGGCAAGAAGCAATCCACCTTCCAGGGTGTTTCCCATAAACACAAATGCAAATGCAGCTAAAGTCATGAGAAAATGGATATTGACTTTGCCACCAGCACTATCAAAAGATGCATCGAGTGATGCTGATATATGTATGCCAGTCAATGTAGCAACTAGACCTTTGCCTGGTAGTGATTCAGAATGTTAGATTGAAACAGGAGGAAGCTCTTTTCCTTTAGTTGCATGGTGCTCATCAAATCCCCATGGACAAAGGTTAATGCAAACATCTCCACTGGTTCTATCATATGTTTAACGACACCATCAACATCCCATTTATCTCTGTCGCCGGTGGTGCTGCTGAATTGGGGTTCATAAGCACATGATTATTCGTATTTCCCCACCATCCCAGTCTAGCAAATCAAAACTAAAACTTTTCCATCTCCTTTTGCATTGTTATAGAGATGAAGATTCCCCTTAGAAGTGACTCTAACATTTATTATCCATCGGCCTTGATAAGGATTCAATGTTGCAATAGGAATAATTCTTGCAGGAGCTTCATTTCTAGCAATTGGTCCTTTGTTTGAATACATGGGAGGTGGTTGATAGGAAGAGGCAACAACTGGATGACCATATGGATTGGAGGTAGCATTCATTCCTCTATCAATCGCTCCACCTAATCCTCCAACTGCAGGGATTTGCATTGGATGTAGTGGCTGTGCAGGCCTTGTATATGAGCCAGGTCCAGCTCCAGACATATGTGAGGGCGTGGGTATTGCAACACTGGGTTCGTTCTTTTGATAGACTCGGTTCACTTGTTGAGCCTCCATGTTCATGTTTGGCACCTTGCGCTCGAGTGTTGGCTTGGATGTTGTTTGCTTGCAGATGCGTGGCTGCCTGCAATCGACACCTTGCAACTGATTCAAACACCTGGAAAAGGGTTTTAAACGTTGTGTTTTATATATTTTTTTATTCTCTGCGGGTGACATCCCACATTCGCGTGGTGAAATGAACTTTAGGTGCTTATAACAGCCAACAATTATGTAGTCATTCGATGAAGTGAGCCCGAGGCTTGGGCTTTGGGGTTTGGTGTCGGTGTTGGCTTGTGTGTTAGTTGTTGGTGTGTGAAATGGCGTTGACTCTTGATTTCGAGCATTCGGAGGTTGGCCCTAGGCCACTATAACTTTTTGCTGAAAATATTTGATAAAATATTTAAATTTTTATAAACAAGCCCAACTGTGCATAAAGGCCGAGGGGCCAAATTTGCTAAAAAGGGACAAATTTTTGGCAAACAAACCAAATTTGCATTTGCCCACCAGAATTAAACTTTTACCATTTCAAACCAATCCACCATTTTTTGCAGAAATGCACCGGAACTCACTTTGAAGCTTGCGCGCAAGAACTCATCTTATGTTGGGTGAGTGTCGAACGCTTTCTGCCCCCTTCGCCAAGCGTCATGAGAAAACACATAGTGCCTGCGATAGATACATATTAGTCAGAAAACCGATCCCCTATTATATAGGGTTCTAACATAGGCTCCACCTGGGGAAGATGGCTCTGAAGGAGGTGTCTAGAATCGTTGAACTCTGAATTTCGCTGACCAGCTGATCATTGGGCTGCCCCCAAACTGTAAACTGAAAATAAAACCATGAAGAAACAAAAAAGAAAAGATGCTCATTATGTTGAGCTTATTGGCACAGTCCTACCTACCCTAATCTAATAGTTTTTGCTTCGATCAGGTAATGAAAAAGTGCCAATGAAGCCAACCCAGCAGTTGATCCCATGATTGGGTTTCCTCATCGTGTTTGATGAAAATCAAGGCTGAAATATGTACTGGCAGTTGATGACGTATTTGGTCGTTATAGAGAAAACATGATTGAACAGTTATACTGAAAAGGAGCTCCATATAATTTTCAACCGGGTCAATAAATATATGAT
>JZKD02S1742046.1:55126-65671 GCA_000966675.3 Picea glauca | reverse complement strand
ATATATACAAAAAGGGAGTTGCAACCTTCTACTTGTAACACTATTACATATTTACAATAATTCTAAGAAACATATTTCCTTTTTCCTACTGCCCAACAAACTTGCACAATCCAACCCTTTAAATAAGCACATGCATGTTTTCTATAGGTCCTATTTTCTTCTTCTTCTTACTCAACTAGTGCAATTTTCCCCATTGTGCCTAACCCTTAACTTAGCACAATCGCAGATCTCCTTTATACTCTTGTTGAATGATGATGACTGAATTATTTTATGCCTTATCACCTTTGAGGCCCATCCACTATTTATACAAGATTTGTCTTGCACTTGCAATTCCCTACAAGCCTAAGTGGACATAAGTGCACACATTTTCAACTTTAGTTGTGCTTGATGGTTCCTCTGCCCCTTTCATGGATTTTCCTCCGATGTCTAATGTATAATCCCAACATGTATGTCCAATTGCACCCAATGTGCCTAGAAAGAGTTTCCAAGTGCACCTGGTACACATAACTCTACATCTAGTGTGCCGACAATTACACTCCATAGATATTTGTGCTCGAAGGCATTTTTACTATATGTTTCAACCTCTAGGTGTGGAACACCCAACAAGTTTGCATGTAGCCAAAGCATGCAAGTCTATAAATTTAAGTCAAGTTTTTTACTTTGTTTTTCCCATCATATGTATTTCATGTCTATAGGTGAGGTTGTCCCTGACTAACCTCTTTAATTTTCCTTGCCAACTTCCCTTCCAAGATTCTCTTGGTTTAACCAACTAGTGAAAGCTATCAAGGTTGGCAATGCACTCAATTTATGACCAATTTATGGGTGTCTATCATGACCATGGTGCACCTTTCTAATTGACCAAGGAACTCCAAAATAGACTCTTCCAGCCATCAATATTACCTCAAGTTTTCCCATGCCTACAAGTGACCATTAAGGTGATCATGTGACGGAGGTGCCCAAAACCATTAAAGGTCAGCGCCTTACATACACCCCCACTAAAATTCATTGATGTCCCCATCAACATCCTCAAAAACATTTTGTCCTCCAAATTTGTTGTTTGCAATCATGCATCCATCTATAATTGGCTTGTACAAAAACTTTATAATGTTTCTTCTAAAATTACTTGTGCAACTTCTCATTCTCCATTACTTTCTTAAATGAATGAAGAATTTTTTCCCAACTCTATTGCAATTCTCTTGGATGCTTATGTTGTGGATGCCCTGGCGAAGTAGCAGGTCCAGGCAACTCGAGCCAAGATCGAGGATTTTGAGGAAGAGCTACCCAGAGAAAAGTGACTCGGGACTAGTCACAGGTGAGTGTTGGGGGCATGTTGTCCCTTAACCAAGTTTTGGAGATCCTTGGTCAGGTTTGACCTATTTTTGGGACTTCAACAGGCTGTCAAAGGTAGAGTGAAAGTTGAAGCGAAGATCGCAGATCTCATCCCCTTGTTTAGGTCTTTTTGGTTTTTGGGATTATGTAACAGGTATGGGGATGTCGACCCATAGTTTTACCCATTCCTAAGACCTTTTTGTAATGTATAAATAGATGTCTAGGCAATCTAAGAAAGGGGCAGAAAAAGAGAAGATAGATGCATCTGTGTGATGTTGTGCTAAGTGCATGTGATAGTTGTAAATGATTTGTGCATGTTGTGTAGAGGACTTGCAGAGCTAAGTGCAAGTGATTGTAAGAGGCTTGTATAGGGCTTTGTTCTGTAACCTAACTTGGGGAAGGAGGATCTGGCGGAGTGCACACAGATCTCCTGTCCTATGCCGAGTAGGATCTTGTGGCTCTGTGCATGTAAACAATTGACAGAAGACAATAAAGAGAAGAAGTGTTGGTGGACATAACCCCATGCTGGGGGTGAACCACATATATCTTGTGCTGTGGTTGATTTGTGCATTATGGTTGTTTTATTTTTCATATGTATGGGCCACCTCGTTGTATTGTTCACATGATTTCTTAGATGAGACTTTTCCTTCGGATAAAGCCATCCTCGAAGCCATGAATGGTTTCGAGAGACATTGGGATGATATGCATCATCGATCTTATTTTCTCCCAAGTATTGAAAGAATCGAGCAAGATGACTTTCGGTCTACCTTGAGTGAGATAGTCGATCATGCCGTAGTTCCACTTGATATGCACGATATTTATGCTGAAGAAAATATGGCAAGTATTTCTCCTACTGTCTCGATCGATATCTCTCGTACCCGTGGCAAGATTCAAAACATAAATATAGGTGCAGATTGTTCACTAGAAGAAATTTTGATCTACAACAATCTCTTCAAAGAATTTCGAGATGTATTTGCTTGGTCATATGAAGAGATGCCAGGGATCGACCCTTGTATTGTCAAACATGAGATTAGAACTTATGCATATGCTAAACTTGTTCAACAATGTCTTAGAATTCTAAATCCTAGGAAGGCCCCTGCTATTAAAGAAGAAGTGGAGAAGCTACTTAATGTTGGCTTCATCTACCCGGTTCCTTTGACTGAATGGGTATCCAACCCCATTCCTGTGAATAAAAAGAAAGGAACCATCTGTGTATGTATGGACTTTCGCGACCTGAACAAGACTTGTCCTAAAGATAACTTCCCCACACCTTTCATTGATAAGATTCTCGATGAGTGTGTGGGAAGCGAGATATTTTCTTTTATGGATGGATTTTCAGGGTATAACCAAATCCAAATCAAACCTGAGGACCAACACAGGACAGAATTTATATGTCCTTGGGGTACTTTTGCATACCGGAAAATGCCTTTTGGCCTTAAAAACATCGGAGCAACCTTCCAACGTGCCATGAATTTTGATTTTCACGATCTCAAGCACACATAGTCGAAGCCTACCTTGATGATCTTGTTGCTCACTCTTGCAACAGAGTGGATCATGTTACACACCTTCGGCTTGTTTTTTAAAGATGTCGTTACTATAGAATTCAGTTAAACCCTCACAAATGCATGTTTTGCGTTAAGTCTGGTCCTCTTTTAGGATTTTTAGTTTCAAAGAATGGGATCATGGTAGATTCTCTCAAGTTTGAGGCAATAATTCAATTGCCACCCCCGCGCACGATTAGACAACTTCAAGGTTTACAAGGGAAAGCTAACTTTCTACGTCGGTTCATAGTGAATTATTCGAATATCACTAAAGGTTTCATGCGCCTCTTGAAGAAAGAAACCCCTTTTATCTAGGATGAGTGACCCCAGGAGTCATTTGATGCTTTCAATAAAGCCTTAGTATTGTCCCCTTTGCTGAAGTTTCCTCATTACAGTAGAGATTACTTGCTTTATATCATCGCATCTGAAGAGATGATTGGTATGGTTCTAGTTGAAGAGGATTATGAGATCCATGAGCATGTCATCTACTATCTTAGTCGAAATTGAGTCGGTCCTGATCTTAATTACTCTCACCTTGAAAAGCTAGCTTTGGTTGTCGTTCATGCAGTCCAACATTTACGTCACTATATATTTCTTTGTAAGACTATTGTGGTTGTTGATGTCAATACATTTCAATACGTCCTTACCAGGCGTATCATAAGGGGTAAATATAATAAATGTATTGTCATCTTACAAGAGTTTGATCTCGACTTTGCTTCGGACAAGTCCAAGAAATCACTAGTCTTCGCAAAGTTAATATCTGATTTTCCATGATTAGATGAGGATGCTATCCATGTTGATTCGTTTGGGGATGAACATATTTTCCTTGTCGCATCGTTCGACCCCTAGTATGGAGACATTGTTTTATATCTTCAAACCTTGAATTTCACTTAACATCTCTCGTGGGATGATCGACGACATATTAGATACCAAGCCAAAAAGTATACCATTGTCGGCAACACTTTGTATTACCAAGGAATATATGATATCTTGCGTCATTTTTCAACTCACGAGGAAGCCGAGTCAGTCCTAAATGATTGCCATAAAGGGGCTTGTGGTGGTCACCTATTCGGGCTTGCGACAACCCAAAAAATCCTGCGAGATGGTTATTTCTGGCCCTCTATCTTTAAAGATTGTATCGAAGCGGTTAAGAAGTGTCACCCCTCCTAGGTGTTCACTCAGAAAATGAGAAAATGTCACCACTTCAATCCTCCACCAAAGGCAAGCTCATAGAAAAGAGACAACGAGGTTCTCTCAACAATAGGGAAAGAGCTTGGGTGTTGAACACTTTGTTCATACTTGAGGGATAAAGGGATGTAGACTCAATATAAAGTAATTTCTCCATAGTAACTTTGCTCTCAAAGTTGAATGCTTTCTCCTCTTTTCCATAGCTTCGAATTTTGCTCTTATAGCCTTCAAAATGCAACTGAACGGTCGATTCAGAGCGTTTCTAGTATATAGAAGGCCAAGGATCAGAGATCTCCTATTGTGACATGGAAACCCAACTCCACTTTTGTATTTTCTAGTACAAATCCCTATGTACGTGGGATGTAGTGGAGCAGCCTGCATATACGCATACTGCAGAGTAGATAGGGCACGTATATGTGGAAAAATATGTATTTTTACCTTTGGATTCATCAAAAATGGATGACGAGTCTGCATAGGGAAATGTAAAAAGGCCCTCTATGCAAGATAGCTACGGTGAGGAAAATCTTGCTATAAAAGTAATCACAGATCTGTGTCCCAGCTAACATTGTAGACACTGGATTCCTGCAACCACCCCTGCCTCTACCTAGGGTTCAACGCTTCAACATCGCACCAACAAAACCCTAACTACCGACCCTTTCGACAAAACCTGTGAAGCAGATGAAGTCTCACCTGAGGTAGAGGCGGGGGTGGTTGCAGGACTCCAATGTCTGCAACCTTAGCCGGGACACATATCTATCATTACAAAACCCTAACAAAGCACTTAGCAGTCATTATTCATCATTACTTAATCTTAGTTCATAGCACAGATAAACCCTAATTATAGAACATCATAGTATTCCACAGATCCAACACATTCAAGCATTAAGCACATCAACATAGATCAGATCTAGCATCTTATTCACATCATTAGGCACTAAGCAATCATATCCATCTAAGTATACATCATTACACTAATCATTAATCATATGAACAATAAAACAACCATAATGCACAAAGAAACCACAACACAGGATACACATGGTTCACCCCCAGCCTGGGGCTACGTCCACCAACTCTTCCTCTCTTTATTGTCTTTTGTCAATCGTCTACATGCATAGAGCCACGAGATCCTACTCCGCATAAGACAGGAGATCTGCGCACACTCCACCAGATCCTCCTTCCCTGAGTTAGGTTACAACACAAAGACCTATACAGGCCTATTACAATCACTTTCACTTAGCTCTGCAAGTCCTCCACAAAGCATGCACAAAGAATTTACAACTATCACTTGCACTTAGCACAACATCACACACATGCATCTATCTTCTCTTTTTCTACCCCTCTCTTACATCACCTAGACAACTATTTATACATTACAAAAAGGGCCTAAGCATGGGTAAACCCATGGGTCGACATCCCCATACTCGTTACATAATCCCAAAACCCAAAAATCCCTAAACAAGGGGCCGAGATCCACGATATCCGTTTCGACTTGCGCTCTGCCTTCGACAGCCCGTCGAAGTCCCAAAAATAGGTCAAACCTGACCAAGGATCTCCAAAACTTGGTTAAGGGCCAAGACTACTACAATCTATTGTGGTTAAAACATGAGTTACCATTGCTGCTATAACTAATTTATCTTGTTGTGGAAACTCACCCTCCATTAAGAAGGTTGTGTAGGTGTCCAAGTGTCACACTTTCCAATATTATTGCTATTTCGGTACTTTTTGATGCTTCATGACACTTCCATACATAAAAATTCTAGAATATTGTTGAAACTTAGGCATTCCCAAGATAAGTCCCTAAGAATGTATTTGATCATACTCGAAATGGCCAATTCCATTAACACTTTGATCTATATTTAAAACTCTACTAGACTAAGGCAAGATCACCACATTTACCTCCAAACTATCAAGTCACCTAGTGCCCCCCAACACTTTCAACCCCTTCACTAATCTTGGCACCTTTTCTTGGTGCACTTAGGCTCTACTACTAACTTTTATGTAGAAATCTTCCTTAAGGGAACTATCAATGAGAAGAGAGTGGAAAATGTCCATCACAACCATTTCCCTCAAATGCTCCAACACTCTATTTAAATTCTAATAAGTGCAATGATATAGGGAAAAAAAATTACATACCTATTTCTTAAGAGAGGCATGTATGAAACCATATTGTTGTTGTTTTCAACCAACAATCTCATGTTCTTTGGGTCATCATGGAATTCATTCTTAAATGATCAAAGGATCACTTTACCTCATACTAGGTTCCAATATATGAAGGAGGGAAAACATTTTCCTTGTCAAATTGGTCTATTTTCCCAGCTAAACCATTTAAATCGAATGCACACATTTCTTGGTTGACTCCTTCATTGTCTCCATGCTCTGCTTTGGCGTTATTGTCGTGACTATAGAAGGGAAGATATTCACTTTTTCCTTGGGCCTTTTTAGTCACCTTCTGCAACTTAACAATTTTATGAAGGCGTGTATGCACTAGCACCTCCTTGCCCATTGTCCTACTTCTTGGACAACAGATTTGTCTAAACTAGCATCAACGAGAATTTAAAGAGGATAGACTCTTGCCATCACACATTTCATCCTTGTGAGAACTGAATCCTCTTCTATTAACCTTTCACTAATTTGGGCACCTTTGTCGATGCCCTAGGCTCCGCTACTTACATTGAGGCATTGATCCATTTTTGGATTTTAACAATGAAAGGAGGGTGGTAGGTGGATATCAGGGCCACCTTCAATAACTCTGTCAAGGCTATATTTAGAATCTATTATGGGATTAAATGGTAAACCTGACCAACTTTGGACAGATTTGAGCCATCTTTCACTCCAAAGCCTCATCCTCGGTGGTGACATCTTCCACCTTTCTTGATTGACTTCAGATGGACTCAACTCACTGGTCCACCAATTTATCCAAAGTGAGAAGTATTTTTTTCATCTCTGGGAATATTCTTGCATGACTCCCATCAAAGTCTACATGAGGTATTTCAAAGGGGAATTTTTCACCCTTTGAGAATGCCATTGTTCTTGTTTCAAACATAGTCAATTTTCAAAGTGCTTGTTGCTTCAGTCTTCAAGCATGCTCCTTGACAAAAAAAAGGGAACTTATCAGTGTTGTGTGAAAAACTTACTTGGTTGCACACTACACTAAATTAAAGAACTTGTTTCATCCAGTCTCCAAGTCACTTTGTGGTCACTTTCCAGACTCGTTCCAAGACCTGTTTTTTCCAACACTATCAATATGTAGTGAAGAGTGCTCACACAATTATGAAAACATGTCATGGTATTGATAGTTGTAAAGAGAACCAAAACAGTCTCAAAATCAACTCTAATATCACATGTCATGGATCTATAGTCTCACGATTTTTTCTTTGCAAAATTAAGTTCTTCCAACTTTGTTTTGGTACTTATGGCCACACGACAATTTCTTTGCTCATCCATAGGGGTATAACTAGCTTGTTCCTACTACAACCAGACTATGCTTATTCACCTAAAAGGTCTTGACTCTTCCCATAACTTCGCCATAATCTATAATCTATCAAATGCAATTAAGTCCTACTAAATCAAGTTCATTCAACATTAGACAGACATTCAACTACATCGTTCAAAACATCCCAACAATACTTATACTTAACCAATTGTTCAATACTTAATCAACACAATACATTGCAAGGCATATAACATTCATCCAAGTAAATAGACTACAACACATGTGTATAGGCAACATCCAAGGTGAATGCTTTAACTTTAATTTATATAAAAAATGATATAAATATACAACAAGTGAGTTGCAACCTTCTACCTACAACTCTATTACATATGCACAATGGGTCTAAGGAAATATTTTCTTCTGTCTATTATTTAATAGAATTGCACAATCCAACCCCTGAAACAACCACGTATGCCTGCTATAGGTCTTGTCTTCTTATTCATTTCACTTAGCTAGTGTAATTCACCCTATTGTGCCTAACCTTAAACTTAACACAATTGTAGAGCTCCTTTATACTTGTGCTAAATGATGATGATCAAATCCTTTTATGCCTTAGTACCTTTGAGGCATCCATTATTTATACAACACTTGTCTTGCACTTGCAAACCCATCCAAGCCTAAGTGGAATCAAGTTCCCACATTGCCGACTTCCATTGTGCCCGATGGCACCTATGCCCCCTTCATGACTTGTCTTTGCACATCCAATGGTGCAACTAATTGTGCCCAATGTGCTTGACAAGTGCATCCAAGTGCATCCAATTGCGATTCACGGATACTTGTGCCCAAATGCACTTTTGTCATCTGTCGCAACCTCCAAGTATGGAACACCCAACTCCTTTCCTCCACATGTAGCCCAAGCACCCAAGTCTATAAAAGCCAGTCAAGTTCTCTTTGTCACTTCTTTTTGTCTAACCAACTAATGTGAGTTGCTAAGGTTTGTGGTGCACTTAGTCTATGAACAAGGATATTCTGTATGTTTTTAATGAACTTGCCAACTAACGAAGTCACTCCAAAAGAAATTCTTCTAACCATCAACCCTATGTCAAGTCTATTAGCAATGATCAATAACCACTCAGGTGTCATATATAATCATGCATTAATATCCAAAGTCATTTAAGACTAGGACCTTACATCAACCCTTCTCCAACATTTCACATAGTGAAAAAAGAAGAATAAAAAAAAAAAAGATAACGCGTCCATGCATTTGTGCATGTGGGCTACCCACAAACTTTTGTTTTTTGAAGCGTTTCTAATTCTTTTTTGTTTACTTCCGTGGTCGAATTTATGTGTATATTGTATATTTCAATATGGCCGTCTTAGAGTTGTTTGATTTATAAATGAGCGTACAAATACCTACACACTTTTTTGTTTTCCCGAAACCTGTCTACATTTTTTTTTTTTGATGTAGACAAGTAGCCTGTATACATTTTTTGGAAGATGTAGACAGGTAGCCTGTCTACATCACTCTCAGTCACTGAGTTATCCATTTTGGCGCCATCGACCAAGACATCTATCTTCACCAATGCCATGCTGAAACATTTCACTGAATTCCGCATTTTGGCGCCATCTATTGTAGCGTATTTAAAACTTAAATGTCGAAGCCAAAATGGAGAGTCCATCCGAAAAGTCCGTTTGTCATACTCCCACTTGGCTTTTTCTTTAATTTCTAATGTGGTACGTTGGCGTTTATTTTAACCCTACATACTTTCTGCCGTGACGTAAAGGGCCAACCAATTTCCTCAGTATGATGTCGCTGCCCAACCGAAAGTCCGTAGAGAATATAATTTTTAAGTGGAAAAGTCCACATAACTTTTATCCTGTTGCACGTAGAACTCTGCAGGTTGTTTCCACATAACAACATTCCTAAACTTTCATTAAAAATTTGAGGTAATGACTCGAGCGAGACTTGCAAAACTAACCCTTTGGAACAAGCCAAGCTTCTTCCCTGCCTGCAATTTTAATCATAAGGAAACATTAACCATGTTAAATACTTTTAGGGGTTCAATTTTAAAATTAAGTCAATAAGGTGGTCTTTTTGCTTCAAGATGAAGCTACACGGTTTTGGTTCAATTCCATAGTTTGAACACTTACCTGGTGGAAGATTTTCACTAAAAATGTCAATCAAAACTTTTAAAATTATAATTTTATAAAACTTCTAAAATTAAAATTTCACTTTTATCATTTTTAATCATTAAAAAATAAAAAAATTATATATTTTGTATATGTGCATCTAAAGGCTCTCCACAATTTAGTATGAGAGAAATGTTTATGTAACATAACACATTAAAATAATAATAAAAAATCCACAAAATAATAAAATAATAAAAAACATTAAAATATATATAAATAAAAAAACACATATAAACAACAAATAGGTTTAATTAATCAATCTACACAATAATCAAAACATTCAATATAGTACTACCAGCTTAAATCCATCTTAACCCTCGATTTATGAAGGGCTGAGAGGGATCAAATCTTTAGAGGTGCAAACCTTTAACTTTTACTCAAGTTTTGGACTCTAAAAAATGTTTTCACCTAGAGAGAACGTACAAGTAGTCCATAAGAGAGCAGACTTTCATTCATTTAAGATGCCTTAAAAATTATTGAAACATTTTATCATTTTTATTAGATAACAATAAAAATAATATATATATATATATATATATATATGATGATGATGATGATGATGATGATGATGATGATGATTAACGTTTACTAAGAACGAATTCGTCTATTGGACCTTAAGAGGGTAAGTGATTACTTGTGATTCTTTAGAATTTTGTTTTTGTGCTCGAAAAACATTAAGAGAAGCTTTTCAAGATCACCATACTTTTGTTGAGTTAAGAGGTTAGAAAGATTGGTAGGGTGACAAATATTTTAAAAATGAGATCTAATATGGGTATAGGCTCGACAATCTAAGAGAAAATGTTTTTCATCTATTCCACTTATTCCATTCCACCCACCTATTCCACTTGGACCCCCACCATT
>JZKD02S1742046.1:39709-54095 GCA_000966675.3 Picea glauca | reverse complement strand
ACCTCGGGAAGTTGATGTACTCACTTACCCAAACGGGGCCCACATGACTTTTGGCTCTTCATCTCCTAGGGTTAGGTTTTTGGATGTCTAGGACTTTTGGCATTCTCATTTATTGAAAAAAGACCTTCAGAGCCTCATTGTAATCATCTTCTCACGGATGCGAGTAGCGACCACATCTCTTCTCAGAGATAAGCTACTAGTGCCTAGCTAGTTTATTTCCATTCCGTTTGTAAGCATATTTCAGTCATTTGTTATTAATGAAATGAATTCTTATTTCTGCTGCATCTCGGTGTTTATGTATTTCTGTATTTCATTGTGTTCCTATATAAATCTGGATCATCCTCACTTGAGTCGATGGTGGTTATGACTCGATTTTGAAGCAATTTTAGGAAGCCTATTGTCTTCCATGTTGTTTAACTTGTTCTTATACAATAGGTATCTAGTCATAGCCATGCTCTCAATGGGGGAGAGGCTTTTTTCTAAGAGGAGGATGGGATAGGGTGTATTTCCTTTAATTTTGAGATTATAGGTTATAAAATTCTTTTGTATTTTCTCTATCTTTCTCTAGAATTCACGAGAGATACTAAAACCCAAGACTTCACATCCATAAAGAATAACAAGTGTAAGAAGAGTCTGAAAGAGGAGTTTCTTCTTATTTCAACTCCAAAGATCAACTAATTTGCAATTGTTTTCAAGCCCATAATAAGATTTCCATCCCCCAATAATCTTTTTCTCAATGTTATAATTCCAATTGAGCTTGTGGTCAATATCAATTCCAAGATATTTGTATCAAATCACTTCCTCCAAGTTGTTTTCATATACAAAGGTATCATACGTGATCTTATTCGATTTAATAATCATGACCTTAGTCTTATCAAAATTAACAGTCATACCCATATTGGAGAAAAAATCCTTGAGGATTCTTAGTTGGTTTTCAAGATCATGGGGACTCCTTTCCATAAGAACGATATCATTGGCATAAAGAAAAAGATTGATGTGATGATCCAAACACTAAAAATATCATAAAATTACAAAAGTACACACCATGTATAGAATGTCAATGTGGAGCACAACTCCAATATAGCTAAGTTACACAATAAATCCTTAAAGAATAGGGAAACCCCCTCCAAATAACCAAACACCTTTAATACTTCATAGTTCACATCCAAATAATGAATACATGATCTCTTATATATAGCTATTCACACTTGCACATGAGGCCCCTTTATCACTAGGTCGACCCTATTACATATGTATTTACACATTACATGTACATTTAGGCCCATCCATGCCCCACTTTCATGTCATATCATATACATTTAGCCATATATATGCCCCTCTTGGGTCATAACATAGTACCCTCCTTCAAAAAGCTTTGTCCTCAAAGCTTTGCATTTAAAGGATTCACATGTGGTGAAACCAATTAATATGACTTTCTTATGTTCCTGCTTTCTTCATTCCATTGTTGATGATCTATCCATCCAAAATCAATTATTTTCGATCTTAATCCTTAGTGTCTAGTTGTTGAATAACTTTCTTTCCTTTGATTCCATGTATTTTTGTTGAAGCTTCTCCAATTTATAGCCATTGTTGGTCTCTAATAATATCTTGTTGAAGAGTAGTTTGGTGATGCCTTGTTCCATGAATATTGACAAGTATTACATATTCTTCCTTCATAATGTTGATATCGTCCTTCTTGTGTTCCTTGAAATGTTTCTTAGTAATGAGGGTATCGAAACAGTTTCACATTTGATGGTCTTCCTTCACTCTGCACATGCATTTCATCTATCTTATTTTCAGCAACAATGGAATCCTCGATCATCTTTGCTCAGTCTTTGATTACTCTATCCTTCGAGATAATACCTTCATATTTGTCATGTACATCCTCTAGATGGAGTTCAACTTCTTAAAGTATCTTTTGTTGACCTTCTTGAATCTTGTCTTATTTCTCCTTTTGAAGCTGCAATGTGATCCCATCTAACAAATTTTGACGTCCTTCTTCAATTCTATCTTGTATTTATGATTTTAGCTCATAAGTATTTAAGGATTCCTCAACCTTAATGCAAATTTCATCTTCAAGTCTTTTGGTAGATTCTTCATCCAAGATCCTTCTTTCTTCTTTATTTTGACAATTATTCTTTTCTTCTTTCAATCTCTTGACCTCATCCAATAGTTTTTTATTATGGTTTCGTAATCTACATATCTCTTCATCTTTCTTTTTCAAGTCTTACCTTGACTCATTATTTTCCCACTTTGATTTACAATTATTTTCTTGCTTTAAGTTCTTAACCTCCTTAATGAGTGATTCATTAATGGATTGTATCTTAGATAGCTCCTCACCCTTCTTCTTAATCTCTTCCTTTTCTTCTTTAAATTCATCTTGAATTCTATACAATTCCTCCATTTTCATATCCCTAATCCATTTCTCCACATACTCAAAATATCATAAAATTATAGAAGTACACACCATGTACAATATTTCAACGTGGATAAAAAATCCAATATAGACAAGTTACACAATAACTCCTTAAAGAATAGGGGAACCCCCTCCAAATAACCAAATACCTTTCATACTTCACAATTCACCTCCAAATAATGAATACATGATCTCTTATATATAGCTATTCAGAATTGCACATGAGGCCCCTTTATCACTTGGTCGGCCCTATTACATATTTATTTACACATTACATGTACATTTAGGCCCATATATGCCCCCCATTGGAGTCATATCATATACATTTAGTCATATTTGTATGAAGTCACTTCCTCCAAGTTGTGGTTGTCATATACAAAGGTATCATAAGTGATCTTATTGGATTTAATAATCATGACCTTAGTCTTATCAGTATTAACAATCATAACCATATTGGAGAAAAAATCCTTAAGGATTATTAGTTGGTTTTCAAGATCATGGGGACTCCTTTCCATAAGAATGATATCATCAGCATAAAGAAGAAGATTGATGACTATACCAGTGACAGTAGCGCCGGAAAAACCTGATTTTTCCAAGCAATATTCTATCTTGTTAATGTATATGCCAAAAAGGGTAGGGGACAAGGGACAAACTTGTTTGACTCCAATATTGTAGTTAATCTCTTTTGACCATCCCTTACTATTTTTAAACTTCGCAATAACATTATCATAAATACTTATTGCAGCATCCTTCAACTCGAGAGGCACTTTTATCTCTTCCAACCTATTCCAAAGGTTTTTCCTAGGAACCATGTCAAAATATTTTCTAAAATCAACAAAACAACAAAAAAGATTGGTTTTAGTAGTGTGAAACGCCTCTGCAATGATCCTAAAAGTAACAAATGGTCCACAGTTGAATGATATCTCCTAACCCTGGTCTGGCCTTTAGCTCTTTTACCGTGACTTTCTAGCCAAAGACTAATCTTCTTTTCCAAAATAATTCCATAAAGCTTGGCTAAAATCGGGCTAATCATAGTAGTTCTATAATTAGAGGGAATGTTTCTATCCCCATTTTTAAAATAAAGATATTTAAAAGCAAACAATAAACAAAAAATATCTCCTCTACAAAATAAAAAATAAACAAAAAATATATTGTCTACATATTTAATTTCATATCTCTCACCTCTAGACTTGAATGTTAATCATCATTATATTCCAAGTAATTGAAAATTGAAATGCAAAATGAATATATACCATCATCTTCAATCAATATCCCTCCTACATATTTCAATAATTTCATATATAATAATGAATATATACCATCATCTTCAATCAATATCCCTCCTACATATTTCAATAATTTTATATATAATTGAAATACATGATGCATATATATCATCATCTTCAATCATTTTGAAATGAACGATATATCCCCCAAGCGTTTTCCTACTTCGCCAATGGAAAACTATCGATGAATTTGGAAGGCGTGTTGTTACCCTATTCACATTCTCTATATCTCCATTTACCGATCGTTAATTTCACTCTGTTAATCTCTCTATATCTCATCTTTATGAATGTTAATTTCTCTCTTAATCTCTCTCTCTACGTTTTTTCATTTTTCTGTCCATCCTTTATAAATTTCAATCACCTTCATAGAAATATTCAGAGGGTCGAAAGCATTGCAATTAAATCATTTTGTTGATGAAAATCCATGTATTCTAGGATGAATTTTCATTTGATTGTGTCAAAATTCTATAACAATCAATAAAAATAAAATGTAAAAATTAAAATTTACTTGTGTAAATATTTGGTAAATTTTTGGTGATGTTGGTTTATAAAAAAGATGGAAGTTTTATAACTAGTGATAGTTGTTATTTACATTGTTAGCACCGTGTTTTTTGCAGTTACTGTTAGTTCTAGATGAGTCATAGTTTGTGCATCAAAGATTGTAATGTCAGTGAGAAAATAAAGAGTGGTTCAAAATCATCGAGTAATGGGTCTGGCCATAAGTTGGTTGAAGAGGTGTAAGGTTCGCCATGTTCAAATCATAAGGGTCTTTTTCCCTAAGTCTTGAGTCATGTCAAACACGTGAGAATTACGTACAAAAAATTGATTCAAGTGGTTAGGATAAAGGTCACGTCGAAAAATATGATGAGCATCATTCCCTAATCATGAAGTCAGAAAAGTAAAAAATCATGGAACTCCTTTCATTTGTACTTTGCACACTTCAAAAGTGTACCCGTTGCATGAGTCTACTGCACAAATATTCAACCATCTTTTTAAATTCTCGCCGCCATGGATTTAATGTCCTTTTCCATTATTTCTTTATGTATCTGTTCAAGCATAAATACCAGTCACCCTTCATGCTTCTCCTTCATTTCATAGTTTTTTCTTTATCCGTAGTTTTTTCAGCAAGCTCTGGAGCCTTTCGCTGCATAGAAGTTATTTGTTGCCAGTCGTTATGTAAATCCGTTGTGTTGATTTTGTTGCGTCTCCTCCATTGTTTCCAACCATTGATTAAAGTATTTTTGAGCTTGCTGCAAACTAGCATTTTGAAAAAATTGTTTCTTCTCACAGTCAGCCTTCTTCCTTCTGAATTTCCTCTTGCAGTGCCGAGTTTTCCACTGCACCAAAATTTTCTGTCACAATTTCCTACCGCGTCAAGTATTCCATTTTTGTTTTCTATCGCTCTGATTTTTCCACTGCGATGGGATTTTCTGCAACAATTCCCTATCGCATCAAGTCTCCCGTTGTTGTTTGCTACAATGTCAATTTTCCCCACTGCGTCGATTTTTCTTCTTGCTTTACTGTCGTGCCAGGAGTTTCTGTCTTTTCTTGTAGTCTCTACAAAGTTCGTCATTCTTATTTTCCATGCAAAGAGAGCATTACAATTCATTACTGCACCGGTGAAATTAATATATACCAGCATCACGGAAGTTTAGAAAAGCATAAGAAAGAAGGCGCAAAGTGGCAGGGCCGTTAGGTTTGAACCTCAGTATCTAGAATTAATAAATGAAAACCCGACAATAAAGGTGTATTTTGAACAAGTCAGATGTATGCATTTCTGCAAAAGGATCAAAGGGCATAATGTGAAATTGGCTAACCAATTTGCCCTCAATTTTATCGGGGTCAACGCGACAATTGCAGAAATCACTTTCTGAGTGACTGAGGAAGCACTGTCAGTTGTGACGGATATCCCTCCTCGTGGAGAAAAATGGTTTAAAGGAATTCCTTGAGAAATTTCATGCTATATTGATTTCATCAAGCCCGAATGTCGAAATCAGAAAATTGGAGCCGACATTCCAAGCCAGTATCTCCTGGAGCCTTTTGAGAAACTTCTAAAGATAATCAAAATAAATTTCACCTGTGAAGGAAGGTTTGACAGGGTGTATCCATATCAGATCAGGTTATTGATGCACTTCACAGGGAAAATCCATGAAAATTACCTTTTTTATTGTGTCAGAGCCTGGGAAAGATGGCAAACAACATCCAGGCCAAGGCTGATCATCCAGGGAACAATCTATCCCATTTTTCATTAATTAAAATGTTTTTGGTAGAAGAATTGATACATTTGAACAAGGAATGTGATTCTTTCCTGATTTCGGCTAACATCCCCAGAGACCCCAAAGGAGACATTCCTCTATCTGCATAGGAAATAACACTTCACAGTTCAGAGGCAAGGAAGGAAGATGTTATTAGAATATGAAGGATTGTGCTTGTTTTACCATTGACAATACCCTTGTCACCCAACCTTAGGTCGAAGCCACCCTCTGAGCACATTGACCTTGACAAAGAGAAGAATTATGGTAGCAATCCAATAGCCAAGAAAGGCTTAATGGAATAAATAAGAAGTAACCAAGCTGATCAGATAGTCTCACCCAAAAACTAGCGCAACCCATTTCCGAGGACTTGCGCACAAAATTGTTGGACTGCAGTGCACAAAAGTAGCTCTCTGCAATTATGATAAGTGTGTCAAATGCGAGACTGTCACCCTGTATTTATAGTAAACCTGGCGAACATCCTGGGCTGACTTCTCTCTCTGGGTACTGTTGACGGGAGAAAAATACCATCTGTCAACTGGAAGAACGAGTCTGGTCTGGGGTTGTCTAAATAACCCAAGCCATTTGGTAAAACTCGTTCTGACAGATTCAATGGCTCCGTTAGCCAATCTAAAATTCCTAAAAGAAACAAATAAAAGAAATGAAATAAATAACTAATTACTAATCACTATATATATATATATATATATATATATATATATATATATATATATATATATATAATGTAACTATTGTAGATATATTTAAACAGAAGATTTACTTATCTTACTTATGTACATGATATACAAACCGCAAGTTTTAATCTAAACTTACGAAACTCAATGTGAAAAATGATTGCTTCAAAGAAGAAGATAAATAAATCACATAAAAATATTTTTTGGTTTTTCCTTTATAAATCTAAACTAATATAAAAAAAATACGCTGAAACATAAATGTGTGGATAGTCAAAATCCAAACCATACATTCGAGTTTCAGTGATAAGTAAATGATAGAAAAATGTAAATGAGCTAACCTGTTAGTGAGTTAGTGATATGTATCCAAGCATCTATATGATTAGAGACCGTCCAAATACCACGTCCAAGAGGGAAACCTGCAATGAACCTTAAGACTATTCTAAATAAATCCAAGACAATGTGTTGGCAGTTGGGTTTTAATAGCAGAATAGGTGATACGAATAGGTCCTGTGATATTATGATAGCAAGCAATTACATTAAGATAAATTGGATTGTAACAACATTGCATTTGATCATTCAACTAAAAATTAAAGAGAAATGTTGTCATTTAAGATGAACAGATGATCACACTGTTAATATCTAAAGCATCAAATATGAATGATATTTATAAAAGAATTATCCCAAAACATAACAGATCATGAAGTCTCAAGCTATCAAAACCTATTAGTATATCAGTATAAACAAAACATAAATGAAAACACCATTTACAAGAGGCTAAAGCCAAAATGCATGTTGTTGTTCCATTTAAGTCTGTGAATTAATCGTCCATCTTCCGCCCTAGGCCAAGATGATTTCATTACAAAAATCTGTAGTATTTAAAGAATTCTTGTAAGCTAAACATCCTATCTTGTAAGATAGGATCAGATCTCAAAAGGATCTAAAATTTACAGAAATAGAGAGTCTAAAATGCCACTCAATATCAAACTGTATCTTCAAAATTATGAAAGTTTTGTTTTGATTTACAAAATAGGCCAAAAGGAATGACTAATTAACTAAGTCCAGAAATGATCCATCTTATGAGATAAACACAAGATACATCACATCCTGAAAGAAAACGAAATAAGCAAATTAGATATTTATTTAACCAACATTTTCCAAATTTTATATGAAAATTGACTTGGCTACAAAATCTCTCGATTTTGTAGATAGTCTTATTATTGACAAAAGAAATATAAATCACTCTTTATTGATTAGAAAAATAACAATAAAAGAACAAATAATAATAAAAAAAATTAACTTTACCATTCAACTGAAAATCAAATTCGAATCAGAAAATTTCAGAGTTGATCACAACCTCGATACTATCGACATTTTTTATTATGATATTGCCAGTCCTTTTCAAGAGTTTTCCTTCTCTCTATGCATTGATCTTGAGATCACAATTTTCAATTGTCAATGAGAGGTTTTGAGTCGTAAGAGCCTTGATCTTTTTTTGAAGGATGGGAATGTCTGTGTAATACAGACCTATCCAGTTGAAACACACTTCACAATTTACAGCAGGGGCAAATGGTTGAGCAAGCGCATGACTATGTGTTAAAAAACTTCCACTATCCACTGTTGGCTTTTGACAAAATTTAATTCCTGGAAAATATTTGTTGTGCCTCAGACATGGTGGCAAGTTATTCACATAATCGAAAGCTTGGCCGAGATCCGGTTTAGAGTGATTTGGGTCTTCAACTTCTAGAAATTTTTCAATCTCAGAATCAGAGCTCTCATGGACCTCGATCTATTCGATCGAGCTCACATGAGCTTTTGATCTATTTTGTAGGCTCATAGAAATCAGTCTGCCAACCCTCTTGTTATTAAACCCTTGCATGTCTTGATTTTTCTTTGACTATTTCGAAGGTTTTCCGCTAGTGGATTTGATGTTAAGGTTAGGGTCGACGACTTCCTCACATTCGAGAGTTTTAACAAGATTGGAGCCGACGTCCTGCTATTCACACACAAACTAATCGAGAACAGCCCTTTCACAAGGGTTTTCACATGAGAAAACTGACCTATCACTGGAGGGAAAAAGAGAATTTTATAGCATAGGTTTATCAACCACCGTGGTCTCCGCAGGGTTTACTGTAACGAAGCCATTGCGAGTCATGAAAGAATCCCAATCATCATTGAGTAGTTTCATATGATGGACTATCAACAAATTAATCAACCCATGATGAAATAAGATGGAATCCAATTTCTGCCTTTTATATCTCTTTGACATCTTTTATAAACTGCTTAATAAGTAAAAAGGCATGTTTAACTAGAAACTGTTAAAATGCATTAGCAGTCTTATGTGGTAAATGAAGACGAGGCCGTAGTGACCTTAGTGAAAAAATGTCTTAACACTGCCAATAAACCATGCCATCTATCCTTCAACAAAGAGAGTGCCATACCTTTGTCACAACATTGAATTTTTTGAGAGGTGACGAACATACCCCATGGTACCTCGTCCAACTTTGAATTTTTAAACCATTTTTGGCCAGTAAGGGGAAGACCTGTTGCCTCACTCAGGAATTCCTCGGTGATTTCCAATTGAATGTTGCCCACTTTGGCTCTACATCCATCGAATGTGAGGGCGAAATCTTGGTCTACTTGTAATTTATAACCTTGAAACTTCTCAAGAAACGCAAACCAACCTTGTCTTTTAAGGTCTTCACTTGCGTCATCATACAACAACAAATTTTGGGATCCATTCGGCTCGACACGGACGACAGGGTCCATAAGGGTTTGGACAGGCAATCACAAAGGCGACCAGAAATCACTGTGAGCATAAGGGGTAGCAAAAAAAAAAGGAAGTCTAGTGCAAGTAACAAAGGAATAAAACCCACATTTACCCTAGCGCGACCAAAACGAGAGCATAAGGGGTTTCAAGCCACGAAAATCGGGCATTTAATGTAATGAATGCCATGAGTGCAGAGTGAAACCTAAGACTTTAGTTTGGAATGATGGATCTATCAATTCAAACTTCCACTTCAAACATAGTACAGGGTACGACCGAGTTTGAATCTCATCATATGTAATGGGTACCTTGATTTGCCAAGGTTAGGAGAGGATGCGATCCAAAAATAAAAAAAACCAATCAAAGGATTTTAAAATCGAAAATGATCTATCAAGAACATTAATGAAGAAGCTTATAGTCTTAATGCCAATCTATTCTTGATGTGTTTACAAAGTACTCAAGATATAGCTTATAATCTAGGAGCAACTCAAAAACAAATGTTTTATTTATATATGATAAGATTCAAAGCAAAACAACATTCATTAAAAGAGTTGTAAGAATATTGACCCTACATAAAGACCAAGCCTTGGATATAATTGCAATTTGATTATAAGTTTCAATGTTTCATTCATGCTTTCAGTCATGAATGAAACATGAAAATGAAAAAAAAAACATCTTCTTTAAACCGAGTAGTCACCTTCAAATAGMAATATTTCCATGACGAAGCATAGGCAACTACAGAAATTGTTATTTGTCACTTTAAAAGGAAAAAATCGTGTAGGGYTGCCAACAATGGMAACTTACTGAGAGAAGCAGTTATCTCTACATTATTGACGAGTTCATTTTAGGATTTCTTAGAATGATTATAGATCAAAGCATAKTTATGGGACATCAAGCATCACAACAATCATTACACAGTCGAGCTTCAGATATCTTTCTCTCCAAATGAAATCTGGTGACAAAATTTTAACTACCAGAGCAACGTTGTTCAAGTCAATGGATTCAATACTGTTGACAGGGCCTCTGCTGCCAGAAGGTGTCCATAGCCTCGGCAATAATGTCAATTAACCCATTCTGACACCTCTATCATGTCCAATAAATTTCAATTCAAAATGAAGGATACTTAAGGCCAATATCAAAATTTATACCTGGTAATTTTCTTGAACCTGACATTGCTTCACTGCTTGCCGGCTTGTTCAGTACCCCAACAAAGTTGTCTTGGCATCATGTATGCATTTACCTGCTTCCAGCAGACCTGTTCAGTATCCCAATGGGTTTACAAACACTTCACATAACTCTTAAGAAATTGTTTATAATATGATATAATTTTTAAAGATATTCAGAAGAGCGGGCTGACGCTGAAAATTTCAGTCTTTAATTTCCAGCCTTTATTTTTCTTCTTAATCACCTTCATTATGATATGAAATTAGTTTCTTGATAAAACCATTTTTTCAAGGACGGGAAGGCATACTTGATTTTATTTCTTTAAAAGTAGGGACAACGTAAAAATATTTAAAGATGATCGTGTCTTCTCATAATTATAAAGTGAGACCAGGAAGTCTATTTCAAACAAAAATTTTCTTTAGTTAGTCCATGTTTCAGCAATTCACAACATTGATGCTCTTGAGAAGACCTTAATAGTTGCTTCATAGTGATGCATTCTGGTTCCCATCCACAAACTAAAAGGTGACACAGACATAAGTTTAACCAAAAAGCAGTGAAAACAAACAAAATGAAAAGAACCAAAATCAGAAAATAAAAATAAATCAAAACAGAAAAATATGTACAAAAGATGGATCTGGAATTATCACAAAAAATACCTCTTGAGAGCTTGGCCATTCACTGGGAAGGTATCTGGCTGTCCCTCTAAATTCTGTAGGCGGAAAGAGTTGGTACCTACTTTTTCAGTGATTACTAAGGGCCCCAACCACGGGTTCTGGAACTTGGTATGTTCCCCTTTTCCCTCATGAGGTTTATTCCACTTGAGAACTAGATCTCCTACCTCGAGGTTTCTATCTAAAGAAGAGTTTGAATTGAACCAAATTTTCACAATATGTTGATGCTGATCCAGTCTCTCTTTTGCTTGTGCTCTTACTTCCTCTAATTTCAACAAAGCATTAATTCGACTTTCAAGAGGAGGACAATCCTCTTCTGGAAATTTCTGCAATAATTGTAGAGAGGGAAGCATAACACGAGGAGGGAGAATCACTTATCTTCCATAGACGAGAAAGAAAGGAGAATTACCAACAGAAGTTTTTGGTGTCACCCTATCAGCCCAGAGTGCTTTAGAAAGTGCGTTGTGGCAGTTTTTGTGGTTTTCGGAGACCGTCCTCTTGATGATTTTGATCAGGTTTTTGTTTGTTGATTCTACTAAGCCATTTCCTTGGGGGTAATAGTTGGCAGAATATTTCAGTTTGATCCCTTTTTCTAAAGCAAAACAACTCATATCAAGGGATAAAAAGTAGGAAGCATTATTGAAGACCAAACACTCGAGAATACCAAATCGAGTAATGATGTTTGAGTTAAGGAAAGATATTACCTGACTAGTGTTTACCACTTTTAGTGGTGCAACATCGAACCATCTAGTAAAATAATTTGTTGTTGTAATGATGTATTTATGCTGCTGCGAGGAAGTGGGGTTAATCGTCTCTATAATTTCAAGACCCCACTACTGAAAAGGAGATTCTCCCAAAATAGGATACAAAGGGAATGTTTCCTTCTATACTCGTCCAGTCGCCTTTTGGCAGATTATGCATTTACAACATAATGCATGGGCATCTTTGAAAAACGTGGGCCAATAGTACCCAACTCTTCATACTTTGTGAGCAGTGGTGTCTCCGTCGAAGTTCCCACCAACTTCTCCTGCATCCAGTTCAGAAAATACTTTCTCTACTTCATCTCTTTCCAAACAACGCATGAGGACGTTATCAAAATTTTTACGGAATAATACTCCATTGACCAGTTGGAAAGGTGCAGATTTTAGTCTTAATGATCTTCTCTTTTTTGGATCGAGATGGTGAGGAGAAGAACCGTGTGTTAGATCAAAATTAATATCATAAAACCAAGAATTAGCAACAACTTGTGTATAACAGATTTGATTTTGACTATAGTGATTTACAATTAAGAGATTAATTTGACTCTGTTGCTCTTCAACTGAATCAGCCACTAGTTTGCACAGACCTTGACCTCTGACAATTTGTGCAGTGGGGTTTTCGAGGTCATACTCTTGTAATGATTTCATCCAGTTTTCCCTTTTTTAACCCAATTCCTTTTGTATTAACAAGTTTCTGACAGTAGGATAAGGCACAATGACTTTAGTTTTGAATTTCAACAAATATGATCGAAAATGTTTCACTGCTTTGAAAACTGCATAAGCATGTTCATATACAACCAGGTAGTTAAGCTCTGCTCCTTTGAAGGATGAGCTCATAAAGGAAATGGGCATTTCATTTCTTTCAGCATTCTTTTGGGTCAACACAGCAACATAATATCAATCAGAGGCGAAAGTATAAAGAGTGAAATCTTGTGAAAAATCAGGACTCATTAAGGAAGGGGCCTCTGCTATGGATTTTTTGATGTAATCAAAAGATTGATTTTTCAGTGGTCCCCAATGATACTGAACATCCTTTTTAATTAATTTTTGCAATGGCCTTACCATTTTTTAGAAACTCGGGACAAACCTTCTGACAAAATTGATCTGGCCTAAAAAAGATTGCATAGTTTTTTTGGAGGAGGGGGGAGGAAGTTTGGAAATGGCTTGAGTTCTTTTGGGATTGATGATCATCTGATCATTGGATACTATGAATCCGAGGAGTTTTCCTTGTTCCACTACAAAGATATAATTCTTAGGGTTGAGAGATATGTCGTACTTGCGGCATTGTTCTAGGACAGACCTAAGGTGAGACAAGTGATCTTTCTTGTTTTTGGAGAAAACAATAACGTCATCAAGATAGACCACTACATATTGATTTATGAGACAATGAAAAACAATATCCATTACTCTCTGAAAAGTGGCCCTGACATTTATAATACCAAAATGAATTTTCCTGTAGGCATAAGTACCCCACGGGGTACGAAAAGTGGTTTTTAATTGGTTTGGGGGAGACATGAGGACCTAGTTGTATCCTAAAAAACCGTCTAGCAGTGACAGTCTTTCGAAACTAGATACCTACTGAAGAATTTGTTCCATTGGAGGAACATGATAATTTTCTTTGTCAGACGCTCGGTTCAAGTTCTGAAAATCGACACAGACTCGAATTTCGCCACTTTTCTTCCTTACAGGAACCAGATTAGACACCCATTATGTGTGTCTTACTAGGAAGATTATCTTTGCATTCAATAATTTATTTAGTTCTTTCTTGACTGTTGGTTCCATCTTAGGGTGCATCTTTCTCAGCTTCTACTGAAAAGGTTGAGTCTGGGGTTTCATGGGGATGATATGTTGTATTATGTTAGGGTCAAAAGTTTTTAAATCATGGTATGTCCAAGCAAAGACATCCTTGAATACTCTAAAGAATTTTATAAAAGTGGCTCACTCTTGCTCGGAACATCCCATTCCCAAATTGATATATTGTGGATTATCTTTAGCCCCTACATTTACCTTTTCATGAGTCAAGGAAGAACTGTTTGTTTTACAATTTATTGATTTTCTAAATTTATCATGCAAATCATAAAACTTTTCTAGTCTTACCATGGATTTAGGGATAGAATTTACCAGATTAGATGTTGATTCGGGAGACCTTGGCTCTGATATTACTATAAAATTGCAAAGATTTTCATCGTGGTTGCCTTCATCAATAACCGCACCTTGGAAGGTATCCTCCATGTGCAAAAAACTAATGATCTATTGATCATCATCATGTTAGAAAAACAAGACCGCAGAGCAATAAAATAAAACAAATGCAGAAACAAAACACAGAAGACACACAATACAAGAGAGACACAGATTTACGTGGTTCACCCAGTGTGGGCTA